>PISX010025107.1:0-26681 GCA_004024625.1 Mellivora capensis
AATTTGAATCTCCCTGATGGCTAGTGATGATGAACATTTTTTCATGTGTCTGATAGCCATTTGTATGTCTTCATTGGAGAAGTGTCTGTTCATATCTTCTGCCCATTTTTTGATGTGATTATCTGTTTTGCATGTGTTGAGTTTGAGAAGTTCTTTATAGATCCTGGATATCAACCTTTTGTCTGTACTGTCATTTGCATCCCTTATGTATCCATTCTAAGAATCCTTCATAGAGACACTCCTTGAAGTGTTGGCTGAAAACAATGGACACATTATGTGGCAGTTTCAACTTAAATACAAATACTATGTTTTGAGTGTGAGATTACGATGTAGTTTTTAAAATCCACATTACTGGAGCATTAGTAATGTGTAATATAACATGTCTATTTTGAGCAGACTGTTTAATGAGTTTGATCACTGTATACACTTGTTAACCAACGCCACAATTAAGATATAGAACATCTCAATCACCCATAATTTACTTTTAGCAATGAAAATTCTTTAAGAGGACTGACTTGTTAATTGCCTCTGAGCACCCTGACCTTTGATGCCTGGATATTCTTATTTAAAACCAAAACGGCGCTCAGTCATATTAATTTGGCTCTTCTGCAAAGTTTTTTCAACAGGGAACCACTTACATTACGGGCTAGATAATTTTTGTTGAGGGTAATGTCCTGCATTATAGGATGCTTAGCTACATTTCTGCCATCTACCCACTAGATTCTAGTAGCACTTCCCCTCTCAAGTTGTGATAACCAAATTTGTCTGCAGATGTTACCAAAGGTGCCCTCTGCTGGCAAAATTGTTCTAGTTGAAAACCACTGCCCTATAGCTATCTCTTCAGAGAGGCGTAAGTCAGCAGAACATAAACTTGGTCTGAGCCAATCCTTCTGTACTCACTGAGATCCACCTGGAAAACTGCAATGACTCACCCTTCTCAACGAGGGAAGGGCCAACTGCCTTAGGATTGTGCGGTCTGCTGGCAGACTGCCCACTCCCTTTTCTGTCAACAGAGTGTGCTACCTACTGCTTGTCGTGTTGAACATTTATAAGCTTCCATTGATCCTCCCCTCTGTTCCACACTGCGTGGAGGGCAGATGGGAAGTGATATTAACTCTTGCTTTTGTTTTATTCCTGTCTTGTGAATCTATGTTCTCTGAGAGCCACTCATTTAGAAGGTAATGAACCTATCCTTAGTTCTACCTTTAAAATAGACAATTAGTTTTTAATTAAGTGAACATGTGTGCTTAGCACTGTATCTGGCAAGTAGCAATGTTCAATACATAGCAAATATTATCATTACTTCCATACCACTGTTTGTCTGTGCTATTTTCCCCTCTTGTGGGATCACTCCTACCTTCCTCATACTTGCTGCACTGTCTCTGTTTGTATCACTAGCTTTGGTATTAAGGTTGCAAAATCTGTGCTCATTGGTCCCAGCGATACCTTGTCAAGCCACCCACGTCATCAAGGCACTCCTACTCTCCTGGCCTCTTGGGTCACTGATCACACATTTCCCAGCTCTTCATGGAGCATTTTAGAAAATCAGTTCCTTAGGGAATTCTATCATCATTTGACTGGGAAGGAAATTCTTTCTCGACTGGTGCCACGAGGAAGACCATCCTCCGAAGGAAAAACCCCAGACATTCTACCTCTGATAGTCTCCTAGTTTTCTCACTGTTCTTGTCTGGAAGAGCTACGGAGTTCTGTTATCAGGCCTCATGCACTTTTTGACTAACAAGGGTAAATAGAGTATCAGATTAAAAACATCTACTACAGTTCATTACAGATAAATAACATAACTATTTTTTTAAAGACTTTATTTATTTATTTGAGAGAGAGAGAATGAGAGGAGAGAGGTCAGCGGGAGAAGCAGACTCCCTGCTGAGCAGGGAGCCCGATGTAGGGCTCGATCCCGGGACTCCGGGATCATGACCTGAGCCGAAGGCAGTCGCTTAACCAACTGAGCCACTCAGGAGGCCCATAACATAACTATTAAAAAGAGAATATAAACTTAAAATGTGAGAGAGAATACCTCTCTTACCAAATGAGGACATCAGAATATCATTCATTTATTGTGAGGAGAAGAACCTGAATCATGCAAGAAACCTTGAGAGGACTACTGAAGTGTAGGTTATTATTATTATTACTGTATTATCTGTAGATGTATAGGTTATTACCAATTTGGAAAAGTTTTGAAGTCATTGCTGAACAAGTCTGAATTTTTATTCTCATGCCACAGCTATCAGCATTAACATGGCTTTTGACACTCAGTATTCAGGGATGCAAGATCCCAAATCCCAAGTACTCATTCTATTGTATCACCTGGTATTTTCCAAAGTCTTCTCAGAACCTCATGAGCTGAATGGAGGTGTTTTTTTTTTTTTCTTCCTCTTTCTCTTTGCATTCCTGCTGTAGAAATCCTACCGTGAAGGAAAGAAACGATAGGACAGGGCAGAATTAAAGGTAATTTATGGTTAATAAAAAACAGGTGATGAATTAAAAGTTATTTTCCCAGGACACAGTTTTTTACTATGTGAAGTGAAATAAGATGTGAATTATATCCACTTCTCAGAGCAATCCTGTGCATATATTGGGGAAGCAGACAAACCTGACTACAGGGGAATAAAAAAAATCCCAGTATTTTCCCATCATTCTCAAAAGGATAGTAAAATCTTTGTTTCTAAACTTAGAGACAAAAGCTTAGATACACATTAAGAACAGCTGTAAGAATTTGACTTAAATTTACAATCCAAGAACTTTCTAGAAGGCAAGATTACCTAGGAAAGGTTGGGGGGGGGGGGCAGTGTTGATTCCTGAAAGCAGCAAGGGATTAAAGAGAATGGTTAGATCAACAGGCAAGATGTTATCAAACATATACCTAACTGCATAATTTTGTTCTGGACAAGATTTTTCCCTTTCTCTGTCTCCCTCTCTCTCTCTCTCTCATGGGAACTGTGAAAATTTGGTGGAAATACACAGATCCAATGTTAAAATCATTTTGCAACTTTAAATGATTTGTAATTCTAGGAAAGGAATGACAGAAACAGGAGTTAAAGATTAAGGATACCAAATTAAAATATATCAGGAAAATAAGATGCTAGATTCCAAAGTTTGAATCATAAAAACTAAAAAAGTCTAACAAGGTCATTTGATAATGATACGAAGAGACAAAGTTCGCATTCGTTTCCCTCTTAGATGCCAAACTGGTCATCTTCTTTTTTGAAAGCTATGCCCTCCACCTTCTGTACTCAACCTGATTTCTGTCAATGCTGCCATCATTGAAGAGTTTTAATAAGCTCCCCTATGAAGTCATAAAAGCACTACAGACAGTGTGTGTAAAAGTGAATGTGTTATGTTGGCATGACTCCATCCCACACCACAAATCTACTCTTCCTCCCAATTTTCTTTTCATTGATATCATTTCATTTTCTGGTCATCCCAGTCCAGAATCTGAGACTTGTCTTTGAACTTCTTTTTCTCTCTTTTCAAGGGGCTCGGCATTTAACAGGATAGGGTGAAAAGAAATAAAAACCCAGAATGTTTTAAATATGTACAAGCAGGAAGGGTCTAGACACCGGGCTGAAAACTTTTTCCCTTATCCATGCGTGCAGAGCTGCTCTGTGTTGCAGTGCTGACTGTTTTAAGTGAGTATCTCAGGGATGATAATATCTGGTTATTTCTAAGTGGAAGGATGAAAGAAAAATGTGCCCTCTGCATTGCTCTATGAAAGTTAAAAACTTTACACTTGACTTTCTAGCCTCTGATTTCAAGGTCACACCTGGTTCTATATGCGCACAGTACCTACATTAAATACAACTCTTAGGTAGAAAAATGGTGCCCTTAGTTAAGTTTTTTTTTTTTTTAAGATTTTATTTATTAATTTGAGACAGAGTGAACGAGAGAGAGAGAACAAGGCTGGGGTGAGGGTACAGAGGGAGTGGGAGAAGCAGACATCCTACTGAGAGGGGAGTCCCACGTGGGGCTTGATCCTGGGGCTCCAGGACCATGACATGAGCCAAAGGCTGACACTTAACCTACTGAGCCCCTCAGGTGCCCCAGTCTTTTGGTTTCTGAGCTCTACTCCTGTTCCTACCACACTGTGACTCTTCCCTTCTGCATGTTCTTCCCCAGGACTCAAGAAACACACTCTCTCTGGGAAAAATGGGCTCTCATGAGATCTAAAATTAATATCTTTTAAAAAATAAACACTTGACATTATATTGGAAGACTAATGTCTTGGAAGACTTTGCAAGTTAGCAAGAATCAAAGCCTAACTAAAAGAAATGATGCTTCTACAGAGAATTTCAGACAACAGGAAGAAGAGGAAGATTGTTTGTTTTGTTTAATTAGGAGAGGCTATTATGGACGAAATTTAAAATATTCAGGTGATTTCTGTACCATGTACATTTTATGAAGTCATGGAAGTTTCTAGATAAGTTTCTTTCCTGGTCATGTGTGCAACTATATAATTTACATATTATATCTTAGATTACAATTTTTCTTGGTATTGGAAATTAGCATATTCAGGAATAATTTTTAGTAACCGTTTCAATTCTTCCATATTGGTCAAAAGGTATGTTCAACTTGAAAATATGAGAAAACATGCTCTATTGTATTGATTTTTCACAAAATTTTATCTATTCTGGCAATATTAACTCCTTTTTATCCCTTTCAAACATATTAATGTACATATATAATTTCAAAGAGAAATTTAAGGCGTTAGTGATTCTACTTGTTCATGTAGTACATAATGTTAGATGGTATATGATTTTATTAATGTGGCAATTAAGATCATAAATAATGCAAGGAAAATTTGGATATGCCAGAAAAAAAGATGCAAAAATTTAAAATCATTTTTTCAAGAAAATACTATATCATATCTTTAATAATGTGTGTATATTAAGCTTGGTTATAGTATACAAGATGATTTTAAGGAAATAATGGAATAATCTTCAAATATCAAAAAGTAACCACAAGTCTTTTCCTTGTGAAATATACAGATAACTGACACAAGGAAATAGATTGTGGCACAAGCCTTAATAAACCATTTCACTTCACTTTGGTGCTTGTAGTGATAAGCATATTAAGAATTTTTAAGAGATAATTTACAGGGACGTCTGGGGGCTCAGGTCATGATCCCAGGGTCCTGGTTGGAGTACCACACTGGGCTCCTTCCTCAGCAGGGAACCTGCTTCTTCCTCTGCCTGCCTCTCCCCCTGCTTGTGCACTCACTCTCTCTCTGGCATATAAATAAATAAAATCTTTAGAAAAGAAGGTAATTTACAAAATAATGAACAAAAATTAAATCTAAAAATTCATTTTGAAAGAGGAAGTGATCAAACAATGCAAAAACAGTTGATTTTTCTTAAATAGGAAACAATAATTTGAGATATTTATTCATAACTAGGTATTTGTAAAATGGGAGTATTTACCTTTTAGTATTACCTAAAATTTCACATCAAGGTATGGCTTTTCTTTGAAAAACAATTGGTCTATCAGAGACCAGTGCTACAGGTTTTAAGTTTGTTGATTTTCATTTGCTAAGAAAAAAAGGATATATTGCTTAAAACTGTTTGCCCCTTCTTAAATTTTGTTAACAAAATATGTGATGTGTTTTGTGTACTTGAAAATAAGATAGGCTGACAGGTGCTTCAGTACCAAAAAAGAATAGAGTATGAAATTTTATCTTATTTATTAGCCCAATATTTTGTTTACTTAAAACAAACATTTATTTCCTTAAATAAGAGTAACTTTTTTTTAAAAGGAAGAGATGGATTAATTAAAACATGAGTGGACTAAAGAAAAATTTCCCAAATTGTATAAGTTTAAAAAATCAATTCCATTATGTTCATTAAATGTATACTGGTTTTAGGCAGCACAGTGAGAAGAGAGGTAATTTCAGTGCTTCTTTGAAGTTTATTCTTTTGCAGCAGAAGGTAAAAGAATGTTTTGTAAGATGTTCAACATTTAATTACTAAATTCTAATTTTTACTAATCAATACTTTTAGCCAATTGAATTAAAATGCTTATTTTATATTGTATAGTAAACAGAACATGTCAGAACTAATAAAAAATGTAAATGAAGGAAAGAAAATAGCTAATATTACCTTAGCATTCTCTTTATTTTTTTACTAGCACATTAAAAAATGCCCAGTTTGCTGTCTGTGAATATTCTTGCCTATGTATGCATAAATGGTACCAGAAATCATAAAGAATGATGGATGTTTTATTGGATTTTAATTATAACTGTGTGTAACTTTGAACTATAAAATAATCTAGAGAGATTAAGCGAAAAATTAACTACAGGAAGAAAAGCAGAATTTTTGTTAGTAGGAACATGTTTTATCTGCCAGCAATGCATATTTTACGTTTTCTTGCTGATTATTAAATTCTGTCTTCTAAGGATAAAAGAGAAATGGATGTGGAGATACAAGCTACAGCCAAAAAGAAATTTCAAACTGGTGAGCCCACTAGTCCACCCAGCCCAGTAGTCTGTCCCTGATAATGAAACTCAGTCACTTTGTAGGAAGGCACGAATGTGGTTTTTAAACATCAGGGTCTGCACAGATGTCATAATGAAATTTTATTCTGGAGTACATCTAACTTCTCTGGGCATAATGAAACAGTTGTTTACTGTTTGGGGTGGTTTTTTTATGTATCAATACCTCACTGGAACAGAATTTGGCATTTGGAAGTGAGGTGCTGCCATTGCTTTTGGGATCAGGCAGTGCCTTCCTGCGTGTGTTTCTGTTGTCACATGGCATTCTCCCTCTGCGTGTGTGTGTGTGTGTGTACCCAATTTCCCTCTTTAAAAAAAAATATTTTTATTTATTTATTTGAGAGAGAGAATGAGAGAGAGAGAGCTTGAGAGGGTGGAGGGTCAGAGGGAGAAGCAGACTCCCTGCCGAGCAGGGAGCCTGATAGGGGCTCAATCTCCAGGATCATGACCTGAGCTGAAGGCAGTCGCCCAACAAACAGCCATCCAGGCACCAAATTTCCCTCTTTTTAAAAGAAAATCAGTTATAGGAGTCTCAGCCTAATGGCCTCATCTTAACTTGACTACATCTGCAAAGATCTTATTTCTAAATAAGGTCATATTCACAGGTACCGGGATGTCAACCTATCTTTCTGGGAGGCACAGTTTAAGCCATAAAAATGGAATACTAGGAAAGTGGAGGGGATCTGGCCAGGGCACCAACAACACTGACATCAAGAGGTGTCTAAATTCCCAGTTTCCTCCTGCCTTTGGTTTTTAGATATACCGAATTACTGACATACTGAACCATTTTCAGATTCCAGTAGTCATGTCTTTGCCTATTGTTGCCTAAACCACGTATGTCCCTGGCATCCACTCCTTAGTGAAAGTTTCCTCATTTTAAGAAACACTGTTGTATCCTGACAGCAGACTTCCTTAGCCTTCCCAGTGTCTATACCGATCACTCATTCCATTCCAGAAGAACTTGTTCATTAATTCATTCAAAACATTTTAATGTATATAATGTGGTACATGCTAGATATAGTGCTAGATATAGCTATCTGCTAGATACAGATACGGACCTAGGCTCTAAGGTGGTGTACAGCCAGGTAGAGTACACAAAATATAAATAATTATAACAAAGTTCAGTAAGTGATAAGGTAATCATAACATGCTGTGGTTACTGAAAGAAAGAACATCAAGCCTCAGCAGCACCGAGATTAAAGGTATGACACTAGGCAGAAAGAACTTGACACAAGAAAGATTTACATTTTAAATGAAAAAAAAAGTTCTAAATCAGTCTTTTAATAAAATACCTATGTTTGACTCTATAAATGTTCTCTGCTAGTTGTTTAATTATTTTGTTAGTTCAGTTATTGAATAATTCTTAAAATTCTACAGTCATTTCTGGAATGAGGCACTGAGTTAAGTTCTGTTACACGTATGTCTGAGCTGTTTTAAAACAAACAGTAAGTATAGGTAATGGAATAAAACATACTTACTGTCTTTAAAGTTAGTGTAGCTACTTTGTATTTTGAATTGTTGATAGACCTGTATTTATCTACAACTGATTAGTTCCCTAGAAAAAATTTTGTAAATCTGTAATTTATATATCTCAAAGTAGTCCATAAATATACCAGAGGTAATTTTCCTAAACAGACATTTTAGGATGCCTGCAGTTAGAGTTACAAGTGATGACTGTCTGCAATAGTAATTTTCTTGTCTTAATGGCAATAAGCTGCTCATTATTTTTAAAAAAAGTGTTCCAACCATTATTCCTGTTTAGAATGCTGCCTTTTCTCCAGAAGCTGATTAAACACTCTACTTCCCACTGACAGTGCAGTAAAATGAGAGGGAAGATGCCAACCTTCAAAGACTGACATTTCACACTGAATTTTGATGGATTTATTTTAATATTATTTCCTTAAAATAACAATTTTTAGGGGTAAAATGCTTTACTTTTATACCTGTCAAAGGTTTCTATCCATTCATATTATTATTATTAATATTTTAATATTCTGTTTTAAAGTAATCTCTATATCCAATGTGGGGTTCAAACTCACAACCCCAAGATCAAGTTGCAAGTTCTGTCAAATGAACTAGCCAGACACACTTCCAATCATATTATTGATACAAATGGAGACATAGTATTTCACCGGGACATCCAATCTCTTGTATCCATAATAATATAAAAGAGTAACATCAGTTAAATTCTTTTTACTATACCCCTGCCTTATATTTACATAATACAATAGTGAGGATGAAACAGAAATATCACGTTGTTTAACAAGAGTCTTAGCTTTTTCTTTTTGAATATATCTAGAACAGGGTTTAGTCAAGTGTGTTTTGGGTCAAGTATCTTTATAGCCACATTAAATAAAAGAAACTGATACACAGTATTTTTTCTTTATTTTGTAAGATGACTTTTCAGAACCCTGAAATGCATAAAGGTGAGCCATCAGAAATGAAAAGATTTTCAGCTAGGCTTTTCTGAAAAAGTTAATCTGCTAAAAATGGTTTTAGTTTTTTGATAGTCCATTAAACCTCTTTATGACCGTATCAACACTGACTCATTTTGGACCTGTGAGAAGTCAGTGGTAACTGCTCAGGGCCTGTATATTAGTGGTAACTGCTTAAAAAACAGTAACAAAGACAGTACTACTGCGTGCTTACCTGCTTCAACAGTGTATGCTATGGACAGGCCTTAGCTATCTCATATAGTGTGTTTTCACTTGAAATCTACATGCTTTCCTCTTCCTCTACATTGTTTTTCTTTCTTTGTCCTTTTCCTTTTATTTTCCTTAAAATTCTTTTTGTGCACGTTATTATCGGGAATTCATTTGTGGTGTAGCTTAACTGTATTTCAGGTCATCAGATTGTGAGACTTCTTCCCTGAAACATTTTTGTGCTATTGTTTTAAAAATAATAATAAAAAAACAGTTGGCATTAATAAAAAAACAATGTGAAATTGAAAAAAAAATGGTTCTGTTGTTCAAAGAAAACTGATCTTTCCAGAATGCTGATTGCTTAAAATTATTCTGCTCCTAAGTGGCAGAGTCTACATGAGTTTTGAACTCAGTTTAACTCCAGAGTCTGGGCTTTTAAATAAAAACCTGTGGAACTTGCAATTTTATAGGTAGAGGAACTTTAATACTTCTTTCATTGTTTTATTATAATAATTTCATTATTTCATCCCTTTACCACCCTTTGGAGCTGCCTCTAGGACTCCACTGCTTTTACTTTCATATTCTGGTACCATTTTATGGCAGAAACTTGGGTATATTGGGGATACAACTCTTGGGATGCCTGGCTGGCTCCGTAGGTTAAGCATCTGCCTTGGGCTCAGGTCATGATCCCAGGGTCCTGGGATCAGCCCCGCTCAGCAGGGAGTCTGCTTCTTCCTCCGCCCCCTCCCTCCGCTCTTGCTTGCTTTCTCTCTCTCACAAAAATAAATAAAATCTTAAAAAAAAAGGAATACAACTCTTTTGACCAGTATCTGAGAAAATTTGGCCACTGGACACTCCATTAAGCTAATACGAATTGTCTCTCTCTTTGTTATTGATATAGTTCATAAGGATCAATACAGTTGGGTATTATTAGTGCTCAAATGATGCAGGAAAGAGAAGTTGCAGCAGTCTATAATCTGGCAGAGTTCTACAATGACCACTCTCTAATGCCTTTCATCTAGAGTTCTTTTTTTTTTTTTTAAAGATTTTATTTATAACTTCGGAGATAGAGAGGGAGAGAGTGGGGGAGGGATAGTGGACGAGGAGAGAGAGAATCTCAAGCAGACTCCACACTGAGCACAGAACCCGACATGGGGCATGATCTCACAGCCCTGAGCTGAAACCAAGAGTCAGAGCCACTGACTGAGGTACCCGGGTGCCCCTGATTTAGAGTTCTTAATGAAGATACACATCATATAGCTGGATACCTTACAATCTTCAGCCCTAGGGTGTAGGGAGGGGGCATGGTGGGAAAACATTACTCCAGTTACTTAATTGCCTTTTTGATCCCAATCTTGTCCATAGGGTCAAAGTTTTTGGATGAAGACATGTTCTGTGAGCCCCAGATTTTATCTAAAAATGTCTTCCAGGGTGCCTGGGTGGCTCAGTGAGTTAAGCCTCTGCCTTCGGTTCAGGTCATGATCTCAGGGTCCTGGGATCAAGCCCCGCATCAGGCTGTCTGCTCAGTGGGGAGCCTGCTTCCCTCTCTCTCTGCCTACTTGTGATCTCTGTCTGTCAAATAAATAAAATAAAAATTAAAAAAAAAATTTTAAAAAATAGAAATGTCTTCCTCTCAAAAAACAGAAACCTACCTTTTTTGGTTCTTTTTGGTTTTATCCTACTGGGGCATGATGGCTCCCTCAACATACAAATATTTTCTGTGACCTTGTATCCTAGGAAATTCCTCTCTTGATTCAATAGTTTGGTGTTAAAACTTTGCTCTTTCTCTGCTTCAGTCCATTAACTCCTTAAAACCATTGTCTTCACATAGTATCTCTACTTCCTCATCTCACTGCATTCTGGTTTGCATCTACCACTCCACTGAAGCTGATCTCTCTTGTCAAATCACCAAGGTCCTACTTTTTGTTAATTCTTCTGTTCACTTTTCTCTGGTCATTTATCATTTTATTTGAAAGTAGTACAAAATATATTTGATGATTCCCTTTGACCCAAGGTCTTTTTTTTTTTTTTTTGGTCTTAAAAAATAATGTTTCTGGTTGTTGCGTGAGGAATAGCTAGGATAGAGCCAAAAATGATTTCTGAGAGACTGGTGGGAAGGCTGTTAGTGATAGTAGAATTTGATGACAGATAATAATAGATTGGACTGGGAAGTTCTCAATGGAGACAAAATGAATAAGAGAAAAATACTTAGAAGGTAGAAATGGAAACTGACAAATCTTGGTTCAGTTTTGGATATGTTGAAATTGAGGCACTCTTGAGACGTCTAAATAGAGAAATAGAGTAGACATTACCCTTGGTGGATATGGACCTCAGAGAAGAATTCTGAGATAAAACTAATTTAGAACATCATCAATTTAGAATTGATTGAGGCCATGGGCTTGGAGGTGATCACTTAAGGACAGAAGAGTAAATTGAAAGAGAGGTCTTAGAAAGAAACATGCTATAGACTGTAATGTATTCTGGCTCTTCATTCACTTAAAAGAATGGCTATAGAGTAAGTCTCAATATATAGGAAGTGACAAGATAATAACCCTTGGAGTTGTTCTTTTTATTCTTTATCCCATGTGATACATTTTTCTTTCAGTTTGTGATGAGACTTAATGTAGTTGAAGGCACACCAGCAGTAGATTTTGTCACACCTGTCACTTTACTTTTAATAAAACATTTCAGTCATAGCAAAGTCTTGCATGATGTATAAAGTCAATATTCAGTATAGTAATGCTATATTTGATTATGATGATGAAGTTTCATATAAATACGTTTTCTCTATTTTAAGAGAAAAGTTTTGGTACTGCTATGAAATGCATTGAGTGCTTTGTTGTTGTTTGGGAATATCATATCCATTTCTTTTTCAAATTTAGCTGCCTTTGAAATATTTTAGTTTTAATAGTTGAGGTTGCAGTAAATAATAGTGTTTCTTTGTACCCCAATAAAACAGATTTTTTTAAAAAAATGACTCAGTAAACCTATAAATCCAAGGTGAATAACTAAATAACAAATATATGTCTCACATCAGGAAAAAGCAATATATGCATATAAAAAGCATGCTAGCTTTAATACACTTACAATAAGATAATTAGAAAATGAAAAGTATTCATTGTCATAAAAGCTGCCATATGCACTCGTATCTTTTAACTAGTCTAATGGTGCTAATTTATGTGGACCATTAAGCTGTATAACTTCCTTTGGAATATTCTTTTGTTTTAAAGACTTTATTAATCCGAGAGACAGTACACACACACACACTCTAGTGGGGAGAGGGAGGGGCAGAGGGAAAAGGGAGAGGAAGAAAGAATCTGAAGCAGAGGTCATATTGAGTGCAGATCCCATGTGGGGCTAGATCCTACAACCAGGAGATCATTACTTGAGCCAAAACCAGCAGCTGGATGCTCAACTGACTGCACAGCCAGGCACCCCTGGAATATTCTTTTTCTATGTGGAGAAAATACGTGTGTAAAAAAAGCAAATAAACAGGAAACATCTTAGTGACCTCAAATGTAAGAAACTACTTAATTACCCTGAAATTATTCTTCTGCTTAAGTATCATTATCACTAACATACATTAATCATTTTTGTGAACAAAAAGGAAAGAAAGTGATTGTATCTGTTTAAGTCTTTGATATTTAAGTAGGAAGAAGAAAAGGGTCGCCATTTGTCCTTTAAAATTAATTTATATTTTTAAAGCATTCTCAATAACCAGATTTTCCAACTTAGCTTTTTTGAGAAAATGATAAATAAATTACAGGGTGATTGATGATGAAAGATCTTTACTTTGGAATTCATTGTGGTTAAACTCAAAATGCTATACCATATAAACACTAAATCATTTCTGAAAGATACAGTCTGGGGTGAAGAATTTCTCTGGAAATCTAAAAATATATTGGGAAATCTATTTTGCAAAAATGTTGCCAGAAATTCATTTATTGCATACTATAGATAAATCTGTATTAGGCTGAAATCAGTTTATTCAACATATATAAATTTCATAACATCTAAACATCCCAGCTTTTCTATTATTAATAAAATAATTTTACAAAACAACTTTAAATTTTATGAAAACATAAAAGACAAATATTATTCTTTCCCAAATGATGCTATTTCTCATCATTTTTTTTCTTCTAATGAGTTAGTTTTCTTAAATTACCTCCTGAATGCATAATACTTCAACCTGAACTTCCACACTGATAAATCTGTCATTACTGCAAACTCTGGGACTCTAGAACCATCCTGATTTGGACCCCACCCCCATCCCTACCCTTACCAGGAAGTTGCTCAGGGAATGGACAGTTCAGGGATGATTTTGCCGACCTAGGTTCCTGAGTGTAATTTTCCCACTCAACACACCAAATCTTTACTTTCTGGTTATGCTCTCTACCTGGAAATGTATACTGCTACAGAAAATACATATTTATTTCAGATGTGTTACAAAGCTAGACTAAAAATCAAACTAAGTTTGTTATATAGTATATTTCTTTCCTTTTGGTTTATCTGAGATTATTTTTTCATTAATCGTGAGCTCGGAGAGATACCTGGTTATAATAGAAAGTAACTTTGATACCTTGGTAGAAGGCTTACTTCCCTTCAGGTCAGAACTATGAACACGGTCATTTAGTTGAACTGAGGCAGAAATTATGGCATTGTTGTTCAAAAATGACTACCTAAAGTCAATTAAAAAGAAAAACGACTGTCAGTCTGAGTTACTAAATTCTATATATCCTGGATAGATTGCAGTTTTGTTAGAGGAGTAAACCACACTTCTCTCTATCGTCACATTTCCATGCCCCTATTTCTCTTAACACCTACTCTACTGTATACATACACAGTGTATTAAACAAATTAAATAAAGTGGTCTTATTTCATTTCATGGTATTTTTTTTTAGCCAAGATTCTGTCTTTAGCTTTCTTTCTTTTTTTTTATTTAAGATTTTATTTATTTATTTGACAGAGATAGAGATAGAGAGAGAGATCACAAGTAGGCAGAGAGGCAGGCAAAGAGAGAGAGGGAGAAGAAGGCTCCCTGCTGAGCAGAGAGCCCGATGAGGGGCTTGATCCCAGAACCCTGAGATCATGACCCGAGCCGAAGGCAGAGGCTTAACCCACTGAGTTACCCAGGCACCCATTTCATGGTATTTTTAAGTAGTTAGAAACTGGAAGATCCTGACTTCTACACAAAGAGTTTGGGAATGGTGTTGTACACTAATGTTTAGTACTTCAAAGAATTTCTGATTGAAGTAGTTTTTATTCTTAAGTGTGAATATTTTATAAAATTGAAGAAAAGACAAACTCAAATGGTAGCTGTATGGACAAATCTGTGTGTCCAGTTTTCCATTTATAACTTGGGGAAAATTTATGTTTTTATTAATGAAATATTCTAAATATACAGGAAACAGAGTGTACCATAATGAACAGGGTGAATTAATGATGTCTACTGCCAACTTTTCTTCCTCTAAGAATTTCCTGCCAGCCTTTGCACATTCTTCTAATTGGTTATTTACTTTTTATTATTGATTTTTAGATTCTTCGTAAATTTTATGTAATAATTCTTTGTCATGCATAATAATAGCAAATATCTTCTTCTAGTCTGTGGTTTTCTTTTTTAGACAAAATTTTATTTATTTATTTATAAAGATTATTTATTTGAGAGAGAGAGAGAATGAGCAAGAGAGCAGAAGCAAAAGGAGCAGCAGAGGGAGAGGGAGAAGCAGGCTCTTCACTGAGCAGGGAGCCCACGTGGGGCTCCATCCCAGGACCTTGGGAACATGACCTGAGCTGAAGGCAGCTGCTTAACCCTAGCAACTACCAATCTATTTTACACCCCTTTAATTTTGTTATTTTGAGAATATTATATAAATGGCACCACACAATATGAGACCTTTTGAGATTAACTTTTATCATTCAACATCATCTTCTACAGAGACCACCATGTTTTCTACAAACAGGCAGTTTCATTTCTTCCTTTCCCATCTATGTGTCGTATTTTTTCTTGCTTTATGTCACTGGCCTAAAGTTATCATACTACGTTTAATGGCAATGGTAAGAGTGGATATCATGACTTTTTCTGATTTTAGGGATAGGTATTAAGTCTTTCCTCATTGTGTATGATTCTGGCTACAAACTAAATTCGTAGATTTCTTTATTAAGTTGAAGTCCTCTAATCCCAGTTTCCTGAGAGATTTTTTTTTTTAAATCATGAATGGATGTTTCATTTTGTCAACAGTGTTTTCTGCACGAATTGATATGATCATGTGATTTTCTTTTTAAACCTGTTAATATAGTGAATTATGTTATTTGCTTTCTGAATATTGAGCCAGTCTTGTACCTTGACCATTTGATCATGGAATATAATTCTTTTCATATATTGTTAAATTCTATTTGCTAATATCTTGTTAAAGACTTTTACATCTATATTCATGAGGAATAATGGGCTCTGGTTTCGTGTGTGTGTGTGTGTGTGTGTGTGTGTGCACGTGTGTGTGTGTGCATGTGTGTGTGAGTGTGCTGTTTTTGTTTGGGTTTGGTATCAGGATAATACTAACTTCATAAAAGGTAAGGTGATAGTGTAGATTACTGATTTGAAAATTTAATTTTTTCTAATGTAAATGTTTAGTGCTATAAAATCCTCTCTCAACCCTGCTTTAGCTGGGTGCCACAAATTTTTCTTTTCAATACATGAAATTATTAATTACATTTACCAACATATTTCAATCAATTTCTGTGTTCCCTTTAGTTTATTATGTTACATGTCTCTATCTCTGTCTTTTCTTGTTGGTGAAGTACATATTTAAATGTTATCTGAGTGCTTACTATCTTGTAGATACAAGCAAGGAGGTAATTTGGGAATGTAAGCAAACTGAAACCATAGGAGAAATAACACATGAACATCTACTTAAAATTTTAAAAGTGGAAGTCTGATAGTCAATCTCATTTGAAGGATTAGAGAACAGTCTTTTGCCTTTTTTTATCTACATGTGATTACCTTTTAAATATCTTTAATGTCTTCAGAATGCGTAATTTGGGAAATGTGTCATTTTGTATAATTATCGTTTTGCCATTCTATCACTGCAGATAAAAAAATTGGGGAATGGACTTAATTATAGTCATTGTCTCTTAAAAACTGTGTATCATTAACATTCAAATTGTAAGCAAAAATTCTTTAGATTTATTTAGCCTTATTCCTACTTACCCATATTGTCGAGCCTGCGCATAGATAATCTCAGCTTAAAAGTTAACAAAAAAATCAGAACTGGTGAAAAGAAAAAAAAAAGGACTGTAAGAATAAAAGGAATGTTTTTAGAGTTGGTTCAACTCCTTCCTGAATCAGATAAGCAATTTTCTTTTATGTTCACAAACAGCAGGACTTATATTGCTTTTGTCCTATCCAAAATAATAGATGTTAGATTTTCATCTTTGTTAGTTTTTATTGTGTGTGTTTATGCCAAAACAAGGTAGGAAGCAAAAGTTCACTTAGTCTAAATATATTTACTTTTTTTTTTAAACTCAGTTTGTGTGTTGAGATGGTACATCAGTTTCTTCAATTAAATTTAACATGTGTTTACCTTCTTACTATGTATAAAAACTCTGAAAGACACTGAGGTATAAAGACACAACACTATTCTCAGCCATTAGTCACCTCTAATAATTCCAGTTGCTCAAGAAAAAAAAAGAAGTAAACCTGGCTTCTTGGTTACCATATACAATTTAAGCATTGACAAGAAATTACACTGATTCTGAAAGAGGGAAATCAAGATTCCATAGATTTTCCTAAGTGGAAATCAGCCCAATTTCTAACAAAATGGCATTTTTTTTGCTACTCAGCTACTCAGTGAAAATGATACACTGGTTTCTACAATGACTGTTCACAAGATAATGATTCTTATAGGCAATAACTGTAAACAGATGGTGCTCTGTGTGGACAGATTGTTTCTTACAAATGTCAATTAAGCCTTAAGGCTCCCTGCTCTCTCATGTATGAAGCCAACTCCTATATAACATGGAGAGATGCCTCTCGTGCTTCAGAGTGCTGGCTGATCAGTAAATACGTACATGTTAGAATATCTTGGAATAACTATATATTTAACCTTGTTTTAAGCAGTGTAAGGCATTTATATAGATTTGCCATACGAGTCTATAACAACAGTAAACTATCACTCTTTGGAGTAGGTGTCTTTGTTTATGGATCTTACCTCTTGTGGGGTATGAAAACTGCAAAACAAATGCCATTTCTCAAATACGCTACCTCTGTCGGTAAGAAAAATCAGAGACAGTTTTTAAAAAATTAGGATTGGCATTCAATGTTATGCCTAATATTCTGTCTAACATACCGTGGTACTGAGATAGGAATATGATGCGGGGCTTGGCTTTTCATCTGAAACCAGAGTATCTTTTCCTTAAAAGACACTCACTACAGCTTACTTAAAAATCAGAATGCTGCAAACCATAGTTCACAGATGAGAGTTTCAATTTTTGTATGACATAATACCTTTATCTTTACCAGGCAGATCCAATTTTATTGTCATGACAACCTCTAAAATGCACATACTTAGGTGTGCTCACACACACAGTCACAAAAAATACAGTGCCCCTGATAATTCAGTCACCTTAAAGGATATGTATTTAGGATCTCACATGGCAAATGTTTGAGAAAAGAAATCCTAAACGGGGAGCAAATGATGGATATAGTCTCAGATTATTCAGATCATGTAAATTATCTAGTTCAGTTAATTCTGACTCTGATCTTAAGCATGAGGTCTGTGACGGAGAAATTTACACTAGAACAGTCTGTTGGAAGGATGTCTTAGAAAAGCATTCTAGAATATTCAGTTTCTCTTCTGTAGACACTGGGGACAAGTTGGAGATGAAACAGATTAGACTAACCTATTTAATCAGCTTAAGCTTTCTACTCTTAACTGGTTACTTCCAAAATTTCAGTGGCTTTACAAGTAAACACTTTCCTCCTGCTCACATCATAGTTCAGCAGGTCCGCAGGAGGCTCTACTTCCTCCAGTCATTCAGGGATCAAGGGATCCTTTCACTGGCTCCTAGGACCTCAGTGTTTTCCACTGAGTCCTCTGCACCTGATTTAATGTCTGGGAAGTATTTTTCTTTCGGTGGGTGGGCAGTCCTGAAAGAGCATTTCTGTTCTGCCAACACTGTCTCAGAACTGATCTACATGATCCCATCTAATCTCAGGGAATGTAGACTAGGTAGTCTGGAAAAAACTGGGAATGGAGGAAAGACAATGTTGAAGAAGGAAAGGCCAATTAAAATAGCAATTCGATGGTCCAGCATAGCTATTAGGACCTGGTTAGAGAGAGGGCTAGGACAAAAACCCTCAACTCATATTTCTACATTATTGATTTATTTGTTTGTTTGTTTTAGAGAGGGAGGGGGAGGAGGGAAGGGATAGAGGGAAAGGGAGAGAGAGAATCTTAAACAGGCTCCATGCCTAGCACAGGGCCCAACACAGGGCTCGGTCCCAAGACCCTGAGATCATGACCTGAACAAGAATCAAGAGTTGGATGGTTAACCAACTGAGCCACCCAGGTGCCCCTACACACATTTAAAAGTGACCACATTTCTAATACAGTACTCTGATAATATTGTTTAAAATAGGGTTTGTGAAAATTATAAAGTAAGGCACTCTCTGTATTAGTAAAATATATGTATATATTTATAGCCTGACTTTATCTCTGTTAACTTCAGAAGATAATGACAGAGAAAAGACTAAAAATATTAAGCAGCCACTGGGGATAAGAGTGAAATTTTCCGTAATACTAAGAACCATCTGTGAAGCTGGGGGGCTTTGAGTATAGAAAATAAATAATAGAGCCATGCCATGTACAGTTGTAGAGTAGAGAATCTCTATTTGAACAGGCCAGTCCAATAGCTGGGACGAGTAGTCTATTTTAATTTTATCACAATTACATGCACTTGAAAGAATGAAAACACTGAGCAGGTTTAGAGATGGCTTTTATCTCCCATTGAGATGAGGAGCACACAATATGAACTTACTTGCCTACAAGCTCAGGAAGTTGTTTGGATCAGTCCTACCACTGAGATCAGTTTCAATTTTTAGAGAAACCTGAGAAATCCATAAACCAGAGTTGGGGTTCTTTACTACTCATATGATTACTTTTGCCTTTGGCTAATGTTGTAGACACAAAGATAATTATGTGAGGTCTTCCACTCTTGCCTTTTATCTGAGAACCTAAGAACTGGAGGTGGATATCAACAATGGTATTGTCTGAGATTATTCGCTTATTTATTTGTTCACTGTGTGACTTGGAAACAGAAGTTTGCTATAGGAAATAGACGCTCATACAACTGTTAGAGTAGCTGAGGGAACAAATGTCAGGAAAGGTCTCAGCCTAATATCGAAGTGGGTGTAGTCCTTACTTTGCCCAGAAGCTGCTTTAATAGTCTAAAATCTCTGGGAAACTACCAATTCTCTCAGCCTGCATTCGTGAAATGGTGGTTTGCAAAAACTCTCCAGGAAGCTTCTGTGAGTCTCAGATCTGTGTGTGTAGTTGCTTGCACTTACCTCAAGGAAGCTGGATTCTCCTCTTCTGCTCTCAAAATCCTGTGCCAGCACCTCTCTTTGGAAATTCTAACCTAGAACCAAACAGTGAAGAGGATTCTGTGAAATGTAAATCCCGACTTCTTTCTGAGTCACAAAAAAGATTCTGGAAAGGGGCAGGTCATAGCACCAGATGGACCACATGTGACCCAGCACGTTGGCTCTTAGATCCGCCGATTTCCAACTGGGCTTTTGATATGTGCGCTGAAGCTTCCCCTTTGTATTGTCAATCTAGTCAGTGGGTCTCTGGGTTCCTGAAGAGACTATACAACATTTCCCAACTGATAGATCAAGGAGGTTCCCTGAACATGAAGAGAAAGGTAGTGAAGCTGAGCTTTGGTTAGTTCTAAGTTTGGAATAACAGTCTTTGTGAATGGGAAAAATATGTATACGGTAGTAACTCAAAGGTGGTAATAGTTTAGTTTAGCCTTACTTGGCTAACTCTGGCTTTATGGTTGAGACAGAGTAAGAATCCAGATTGGTGCTCTTCCTGTACTATTTATTAATCAATTGAACATATGCTTGCTGAGTGCCTTCCCTGCAATATTATGATGGAGAATCTGTGCACATAGTTCCTACACTCAAGAGTACTCAGTTTTGTGGGGAAGACAGGCACTGTGGTAACTATGGAGGGAAAGACCAATTATTCTTTACACAGTATTTTGTTTTGTTTTTCCTCTACTAAACTGTGAACTACTTTAAGGCAGTAAGACTGGTTGTCAATACATGGTAGTCCTGACAAGAACATTCTTATTCACCTTGATATCCTGGACACCTGCTGCCTAATAGGTTCCTGTACTCTACTTGACCTCCCCCTAACGTACATCTCAATCTTTATTATTATTACTGTTGTTGTTATTTCAGAGCAAGCTTTCAACCCCCAGTTATCTTAGATTTCTTTTTGTAGCTTTTAACAACTCCTTAATAAAATATGTCCCATCTGGTTTTTTAACTTCATGTAAAGTGCATAGCGCTTTGCATTTAATTAAGTCTAACGGGTCTTGGTTGTTAGTTCATTGGAATGATGTTTTGAATCCTTTTCACACAATTTTAAAGCATTTATTTTATTTAAAAGGTTTTTATTTATTTATTTGAGAGAGAGAGAGAGAGAGAATAAGACAGAGATTGGTGGGGGGGGTGGCGCTCAGAGGGAG
Source organism: Mellivora capensis (assembly GCA_004024625.1). NCBI lineage: Eukaryota > Metazoa > Chordata > Mammalia > Carnivora > Mustelidae > Mellivora > Mellivora capensis. The sequence goes on from PISX010025107.1 coordinate 20,896, forward strand.
AAGCAGGCTCCCCGCTGAGCAGAGAGCCCGATGGGAAACTTCATCCCAGGACTCCAGGATCATGACCTGAGCCGAAGGCAGTTGCTCAACCAACTGAGCCACCCAGGCGCCTCTAAAGCTTTTATTTATCATTTTTCCCTTCCCCCTCCCACCATCGGGAACATTTATATTTTATGTAGTTATTATATTCATGGCCCACATTGCTATCTGTGGAGTCTGTTAATGTAACATCAATAATACCTATTTCAATTGAGTTTCCTTCCCTGACAGCAACACCAGAGTGACTCTAAGAAAATAAGAAGCATAAGAATAAAACTAAGAGAGGAGAAAATAATTAAAATTTCCTCTGAAAGCATGACAATAATCCATTCTTTTGGTAATTTTACACAAGTTAAAATAATTTATATGTAATTAAGCACATTAAAATATGCATTTATAATTGGTAAAAATGCTTAAGTAGTAATTTTTCCTGTTTAGTGTTTTTGTTCACTTGAATTGTTTTCACTAAGGGGAAATAAATATTTGGCCCTCCTTGTTCATGCTCATTTATGGCAATTATAGTTTGGCAATTTCATTGTTGAATATCCCAGATATCAATGTGAAATAATATCGTATATATAGATATATATTTCTTATACTGTAATTGGTATATAAAAGGGCCAAATCATCATAAGATCATAAGGGTGATCTCATAAGCCCTATTCCAATAGGGCTGGGGTAACTAAAAGAAGAAAAAGAGATGGGGCACCTGGCTAGCTCAGTTGTTTAAGTGAGTGACTATTGACCTCAGAGTTGTGAGTTCAAGCCCCATGCTGGGTGTGGAGATCACGTAAAAAAAAGAAAGAAAGAAAGAAAGAGGAAGAGACACTTGTTGTTCAGGTACATGGGCAGCTATCTTCAAGTCAAGAAAGGAAGCTCACAAGAAAACAACTCTGCCAGCACCTTGATCTTGAATTTCCAGCCCCCAGAACTGTGACAAAATAAATTGTTGTTTAAGCCATTCAGACTGTGGTATTTTGTTATGGCAGCCCTAGAAAACAAATACAGACACTGAGAGTAAGTATGATTTACATAGGAATGGAAGTTCTCGTTAAACAGTTGAGTTCAAATAAGAGGGTTTCTATTGCATTAGTATCTCAATATGGTTAACTGTCAGTGCTTACCACCACTCCTTTTCAGGCATGACATTCTCATTCCTGGATTTTTATTCTTATCCTTCAGAATGTCTTCAATTCGTATGGTCAGGAAATATATCTGGGAAATGTTATGCGCACGCTTGCATATCCAATATCTTTCTGCTGCCTTCACACAAGAATTGACAGTCTTCCTGGAAATAGAATTCATGGATAACTTCTTCAAAGTTTGATAAATATTGTCTCACAGTCCCCTGGCATTTAGTGTTGCAGAGCAATATGGGTCAATTGTATCTTATTTCTGTGCACATTATTATTTTTTCCCTAGATGGCTGTAGGATTATTTCTTTACCTTTTAACTGTGACAATTCCACTAGCTATGTTTTGATATTGTTTTCTTTTTATTGATTTCCTGAAATATAGCAGTTACTCTCAGATTTCAGATGATGTTTTATGAGATGAAGAAAGTTTCCCATTCTTTATTTGATTATTGATTTTCCCCCATCTATTCGCATGTACTTTGATTTAATTTTGCCAATTTGTTTTCCATATAGCTAGTTTTCTTCTCATTTTATTTTTTTAAAACCTCTTTTTAAAAATTAAACAGATTTATTTATTTATTTATTTATTTGACAGAGAGATCACAAGTAGGCAGAGAGGCAGGCAGAGAGAGAGAGAGAGAAGAGGAAGCAGGCTCCCTGCGGAACAGAGAGCCTAATGTGGGACTCGATCCCAGGACCCTGAGATCATGACCTGAGCTAAAGGCAGAGGCTTAACCCACTGAGCCACCCAGGCATCTTTCTTCTCATTTTAATTATTTTATTCCTTCTATGTTTTAGAAGAATTTCTCATATTTTTCAACATCTTTACCTTGATTTTCTGTAGTATCTAATATGCCTTACACCTCATTATATGTAAAATTCACAGATCATAATTTACAATTGAATAAAATGTGTACAGTTATTCTTTTTCATAACTTTCCATTTTTCTGGTGATTTATTCTGGATATAAATGTGCAGTGCCTCTGTGTGAACATAAAGGAGATTATCTCAATTTTTTTGTGTTCTCGTACTTTATTTCAAAGAAAAACAACTCATAATCTTCATAGAAGTAAGGAGTGCATCCTCTGAAATTCAGAATTTCTCCATAGCCTATGATGTGTCTGTTTTTACTTATTCCTACTGGGGACAATGTATCCCAGCTCCGCAACTTACTAGCTGAGTGGTATTTGACAGATTTCTTATTGCCCCAGATTACCTAAATGCCCTTATCTATAAAACAGGGTTAGTAATGATAGTGTTCATTTCACAGAGTCATTTTAAAAATTGTTTATCAATATATTTTTGGTAATCTTCTTAGCTAAGAAGAGCTCTTGGCATACAGTAGAAATTCAGTAACCATTACAATGAAATGAAAGAACAAATTAAGTGGGTTTTCAGGAGAAAACATTATTCTTTCTATCCATCGCTCTGTGTAACTTGCTCTCTGGAGGTAGTACTTTTCCATCAGTGCAGGTCCTGTGACTTTTCTGGTCACTCTATGATAGTTAAAATAATTCTCTGGCAATTTTAATTGCAGAATCTCATTATCAGATCTAAGATGGTTATAAATGCATTGAGAATGAAAGTTTCTCCTTTCTCCTGGTTTGAGCCTGCCCGTTGTGGGTAAGGTAGTGTTGTCAACATCTTTCATATTTCCTGAGCCGTGTGCTCTTCCTACCCCGTCCTTACTCACTGGCTCAATTTCTGATCCTTCCAGCTTGGGACTATGGAGGGTGAGTGAGGAGAACTAACATGCAGAAGAGAGCTCTACTCACTGGTTGATCCTAACATGACCTGGTACCAGAGTTTTCTGGGCAGACAGATGTTCAAAGCTAACTTAATTTTTTGGCAAGCATTTTGGGGTCCTTTCAAGACTGCCCGTGGGAATTGCTGTACCACAAGTTTCACCAGCTTGGATGTGGAACACACTCTAACCCTTTCTGGACCTCTCCCACCCCCCTTTAGAACCTTGAGCTTGCTAGGGTCCCCATACTTTGTCAATTCAGAACCATTTAGAGTCAGTGGGCCTTTAAGACCATTCAAGGTGTGCGACCTTCCAATGCTTCCTGGAAACTCCCCATCCTTGCCTTGCCAAGCAGGGCAGGAGAGAAGGTTTCAGGGTCTATAGTAAGGGCATTATAACAATCTGCTCCCACCTTCCAGCCCTCCTCCTATCTGAGAAGAGAGAGAGTTTTAATAACTGACAACTGTTTGAGACCCCTAAAAGCCCAAAAAAACAAAAAACAAAGAGAAGTAGTCTTTTCCTCTATATCAGGGCCACTGTGAAGCTTCAGCATCTTCTGCTCTCCGGCTCTTCAGTGGAAGCGCCTTATAGGAGAGGGTGCTGTCCGGGAGAAGAGGTGAAGGTTCTGGTACTTGATCTTGAAATCATCAGCCCTTAGCAGACAGTAGATAAACAGCAATTATATCTGGAGAAATGGAGTGTGCAGGGTGGAAGCAGTTGTATTCAGCTGCTGTGGTCATCAGAGAGGCAATGACATGTGAAAAATGCAGGGGTGACAGAGAGTAGTAGTGGCACTATGCCTGAGAAGCTACGACACCCAACAAAGGCAGAGCATTAAATGGGCACTACACTAGTTCTGAGAATAGTTTAGTTACCCTCAAGGACTTCTATGTTTATTTTGTGAAATCGCTATATATTCACATTTGTTCAGCTGACCCAGCTACCCCAAGTGAGTCATTAATATTATTTTTTAAAGAGTCTATTTATTTATTTTTTTATTTGTTAGAGAGAGAGAGCACAAGCAGGGGAGAGGGCAGATAGAGAGAGAAGCAGACTTCCCACTGAGCAGAGAGCCCGATGTGGGGCTCGATCCCAGGACTCTGGGATCATGACCTGAGCTGAAGGCAGATGCTTAACCCACTGAGCCACCAAGGTGTCCTGAGTCATTAATATTATTATTTATTTTGTTCCATGTAGCTAATAAGGATCTTCAGAAACACGGGTTTTATGTGTATATCAGTAACCCCTGAATAATACAGAGAGTAAATAATGGTATGCTAAAAAGTCAAATACTATCACAATTCAGGCTGAGTCAGAGATTCTAGCTAATTTCAAAATAAATGTTTTAGGAAGTTGTCTTAGTTTTCAGAATTTCAAGCTATTGCTTCATAATTTTAGTATTCTCAAGGAGACAAAGTTTTAGTATAAATTCCAGATTTTCTCAATTTTTAAAATATTATAGCTTAAGAAATTACTTAGTGATTGCTACAATTTTAAATTCTAAACACAGACACAAACATTTCTCTGCATATCTCAACAAGAAGCATAACATCATTTTTTAAAACTACAATTAGAAGTCATTTATATTCTAACTTTTTTAGAACTTGAAAATTATATATTGTTACAATAAGAAATTTTACTAAAAGTTAAGAAGGTCATGTTTCTTAGGTCAATTCTTCTGGTATCTGAATTACTCATTTGTTTTTTTTAAATCTCTCCTATTTTTAAAAATTTCTCCTATGTGGATTGCTCTCTTCAGACATAATACTCACCAAAATCATACCAAGCCATTAAAACCAGATTCATATTCTCTTCACTGATAAATTTTCTCTTGACCACGTTAGCCAGAAATACATTCTCCTTCTTGGCTCCAATAATGTGACTGGAGTCTCCAGCTGTGTGATATATTTTATTTATTTATTTATTTATTTATTTGTCAGAGAGAGTGAGCGAGCACAGGCAGACAGAGTGGCAGGCAGAGGCAGAGGGAGAAGCAGGCTCCCCGCCAAGCAAGGAGCCCGATGCGGGACTCGATCCCAGGACGCTGGGATCATGACCTGAGCCGAAGGCAGCCGCTTAACCAACTGAGCCACCCAGGCGTCCCGATATATTTTATTTTGAAGTGTTTATTGCAGACTGCTTTGTGGTATAGATGTTTCCATACCTATCTTAGCTCTATTACCAAACTTGAGCATTTTCTATTCCCCATGGTATCTGCCTAGCACTGGGCATTGTAGACAGCAACAATATCAGCAACATTACTCAATACATAACTTCACTAAACATTAAAAGTCTGCAAGTAAAAGTTTAGATTTTTTCATTTGTTAGAAGAAAGGCAACACAACAGGGAAATAGACAAAGGTTGGACATAAGAATTTCATAAAAGAAAAAAAATCCAAACAACCATTTACAAAAAGATACCAAACCCACTGAGAGTTTCAGAAAGTAGGGAAGATGTGGTCCATATACACTATGGAGTATTATGCCTCCATCAGAAAGGATGAATACCCAACTTTTGTAGCAACATGGATGGGACTGGAAGAGATTATGCTGAGTGAAATAAGTCAAGCAGAGAGAGTCAATTATCATATGGTTTCACTTATTTGTGGAGCATAACAAATAACACGGAGGACATGGGGAGATGGAGAGAAGGGAGTTGAGGGAAATTGGAAGGGGAGGTGAACCATGAGAGACTATGGACTCTGAAAAACAACCTGAGGGGTTTTGAAGGGGCGGGGGGCGGGGTGGGAGGTTAGGGGAGCCTGGTGGTGGGTTTTAGGGAGGGCACGTATTGCATGGAGCACTGGGTGTGGTGCAAAAACAATGAATACTGTTACGCTGAAAAGAAATAAAAATGAATAAATAAAT
>PISX010025108.1:0-26663 GCA_004024625.1 Mellivora capensis
AGAGAGTCAATTATCATATGGTTTAACTTATTTGTGGAGCATAACAAATAACACGGAGGACATGATTATCACTTTAAATTCTCCACCAGACATGTTACTTACATCTGTGTTGCTTTGATTTCTGGCCATGACCTTATCTTGTTCTTTCATTTGGGATGATATTCCTCCATCACGGCATCTTGTCTAAGTCTCTGCTTTCTTCTCTGTGTTAGAAAAAGCAGTTATGTTTCCTGCTCCTGAGAGTAATGGCTTTATGAAGAAAAGGTCATAGAGTGTCCAGGGCTTGGCTCTTCAGGGAGTGTCTCTGGTATGTGCTCTGCTCTTGTGTTTTGGCTGCTCTATCCTTCAGGCCAGTCATCTGCAGAGTCTCTCCTTGCCTGCAGTGGCCAGTGTTGGGTCCTTTAGCAGGTGTGCTTTGGTCTGCTTGTTAAATGAGACCTGCTACTTTTATTGGAATGGAAGCCCTGCAGAAACCTGTAGTCAGGCCATGTGGTGTGCATAGGAGTTTCTGCTAGTCTTCTGGGGAAGAGACCCCCTGGGCTGGGACTGAGGCAAGCTTGGCTGAGAAGGGTAGTCCCTCCAGAGGGTAGGAGTATGGGACTTGGTGTAAGCAATTGCCACAACCTGTGTTGGTGCTGTGCTGCTTCCCCACAGGTGATTCTGTGTTTAAGCTGAGTGGCAGGGGAGGGAAAGAGCACTAGTACACTGTACACTGCCCATGAGGGTAGCATTCTGAGGAGAATATATAATCTTTCTACTGTGTGTCCCAGGCATTTTTCAGATTGTTATTTCCATACTGTCTGCCTCTGGGTTTTCTGACTCGCTTCCTTCCAAGAGCAGCACTGTGCCCTTCAGGCTCTGTCTCAGCCAAGCCCATGGACCTCTAAAACTCTAGCCTTTATTCCCTGCCGGTTTCAAGAACTCAAGGAAATCACCTTGTATTTTCCCAGCAATGGCTTTGGGGAAATATTCTTCTTGTGTGCTCCTCCTTACCCCCCCTCTTCTTTCTTGCCCTTTCTGTGACCATGGCTTGCTCCCCTCTGCAGTACTCACAATATGTTTCTCCTCTAAACCTAGTCTCTCACTTTCTTCCTTCTTCGATGTGGCCTCTTCTCTCCTTTTAGTTGTGGAGTTTGTTCTGTCAGTGTTCAGCTTGATATCTAAGATATTTAGAATGATTTGAACCTAGCTGTGTTCATGGGATGAGACAAGTCTAGGGTCCTCCTACTCCACTGCCACCTTCCAGTCATACACTATCACAGATATTTTTTATTGGACAATCATTTATATTTTGATGATGTCTATAATGTCTTTTTCAATACAACATGTAAATTCCTTAAAAATTTTTTTTTATTAACATATAATGTATTATTTGTTTCAGGGGTATAGGTCTGTGAATCATCAGTCTTACACAATTCATAGCACTCACCATAGCACATACCCTCCCCAATGTCCACAACCCAGCCACCCTTTCCCTCCCCACCTCCCCACCCAGCAACCCTTAGTTTCTGAGATTGAGTCTTTTACAGTTTGTCTCCCTCCCCAGTCCCATCTTGTTTAATTTTTCCCTCCCTTCCCTCCCCCATATCCCCTTGCCCTGCCTCTCAGATCCCTCATATCAGAGATATCATATGATAATTACAATATGTAAATTCTTATATAGCCAATTCTTAGTTACCTTTTGACTCTGCATATTTATACATACATATTTATGTTATGTAATATACATATATTTCTTATTTCTTTATTAAGGTTTTATTTATTTATTTGAGAGAGAGAGAGAGAAAGAGAGAGCATGAGTGGATCATGACCTGAGCTGAAGGCAGACACTCAACCGACTGAGTCACCCAGGGGCCCCGATAATATTTTTCCTTAACATTTGTTGTTTTAAGCTTTTGAATTTCAGTTTTGTGCATGGCATGTGGTAGGGATGTATTAAAAATCTTCTAAAAATTTAACAGATATTTTAGAATACTCTATCCTTTTCCTACTAATTTATTAAGACATGTTACCCAGGTTTTATTCTAAGTCTTCATAAAAAGCACTTCTTTTTCTGGATCCTCTATTGTGATTGTCATTGCACTCATGCCATAGTACCATAATTATTACAGTGTGAAACAGGTCTTTATGCACACTAAGACAAATCCCGTCACCTTTCGTTACTTCAAAATTATCTTCAATATTCTTTGCTTTTTATACTCCACTGGATTTTTGGTGACAGCTTGCTGAATTTTATGTAAAACAATTTTTTAAAAATAGATTATTTGAAGAATTTAACATCTTTACATTGCTATGTTTCCCATATCTGAATGTGGTATAGCTGTTCATTCATCCAGGTCTTCTTTTATGATCTTTAAAAGCATTCTGCTCCTTAAAAGTATTACATATATTTTGTTAGATGCGTTCCTTAATATTTTCTATTGGTAGGCAGAATAAAGGTCTCCCCAAATAGCCATATCTATTCTCCAGAACCTTTGAACAAATTAAATTACAGGGTAAAGCAGACTTAAGGTTGCAGATGGAATTAAGATTGCTGATCAGCCGACCTTAAAATGGTGAGATTATCCTGGGTTATCTGGATGGACCTACTATAATCACAAGGAATTTTAGAAGTGGAAGAGGGAAGTAGAAGAGGGGTCAGAATCAGAGACAGGGACATGATGATAAAAGCAGTTCAAAGTGATTAACATAAGGCCCCAAGTTGTTTCTGCCTGTGGTGATGGAGAAGAGCATTAACTAAGGAATGTGAGCAGTTTCTAAAAATGGGAAAGTCAAGGAAATAAATTTTCCCCTGGAGCCTCCAGAAAGGAATCCAGCTCAGTTTATCACCTTGATTTTTGCCCAGTGAAATCCATGTTGGACTTAAAACCTGAAGAACTGTAAGACAGCAAGTTGCATTGTGTAAGACACTAGGTTGCGATATAAAGGTAACTAATATACACTTCCATTAGTACTTGTGTCTCTATTTCTCTTATAATTTCTAATTTTCCATTTGATTATTGCCTGCATGTAAGGAAAACATTGATTATTGCATGTTATAGGGTATCTGTATGTATATTTCCCGTTCAGTTTGTAATTTTACAGAGAGCAATAAAATACAGAAATAAATACAGAAACTAAAGAAAATTGAGAAATTAACAATTTATAAAACAAAGAAAAAAATGGAGGAAATCAGAAATATGAAACCTGGTTCTTTGAAAAGATAACTGTAATAGACAAAACTTCTTTTTTTTTAAATTTATTTATTTGTCAGAGAGAGAGGGGGAGAGAGAGAGCGAGCACAGGCAGACAGAGTGGCAGGCAGAGGCAGAGGGAGAAGCAGGCTCCCTGCCGAGGAAGGAGCCCGATGTGGGACTCGATTCCAGGATGCTGGGATCATGACCTGAGCTGAAGGCAGCCGCTTAACCAACCACCCAGGCATCCCTGTAATAGACAAAACTTCTAACAAATATGATCAAGAGAATAAGAGAAAGCCTATCTTATATATGTCATATATTGATATGTGTACCTACTTCCCTTCATAGACACAAATAATTTGAGAGGACTTAATATAAATAACAAGAAATAGGGGCGCCTGGGTACTCAGTTGGTTAAGCATCTGCCTTCGGCTTAGGTCATGACCTTAGGGTCCTGGGTTCAGACACACCAGGCTCCCTGCTCAGTGGGGAGTCTGCCTCTCCCCCTCCTTTTGCCCCTCCCCCTGCTCATTTTCTCTCTCTTTCTAATTAATAATAAAATAAAATCTTTTTTAAAAAACAGAAAAAATATTATCTCTTGATGAGTATGATTTTATTTATAACTCTAAGAACAAGCAAATCAATCTGTGGTGATAGAAATTAGTATTTGAAGAATCAGAGAATCAGAAGAATGTCACAAGAGCATATAAGAATTTTCTGGAGTTATGGAATTGTTCTTTTAATCATTATTTGTTCAGTGATTTCATAAGTGCACACAATTCTCAAAAATCACTGAACTACAAACTCAAGATCCATGCCTTGTACTGTATATAAATGATAAGGAAAAATCATTATAATAAAGTATAAAAGGCAAAGGGTATGTGTTCAAAATTCTCACAGTGCTTATATAAAACGTGTGTGTGTGTGTGAAATTTCTAAAAGAACACACAGAATTCTTTTATCTAAGTGGTACTTTGTGTTCTATTTAAATGTTTTACTGTGTGTAAAGCAAAAGATGCTATCAACCTTAGACAGTTCTGTTACTGAAAAGTAATTTTTTCTTAATTTGACAGAGAGAGAGAGACCACAAGTAGGCACAGAGGCAGGCAGACAGAGAGAAGGAAGCGGGCTCCCTGCTGAGCACAGAGCCCGATGCGGGGCTCGCTCCCAAAACCCTGAGATCACAACTCGAGCCAAAGGCAGAGGTCTGAGCCACCCAAGCACCCTGAAAAATAAAAATTTTTAAAAGCTCCTTTTAGATTTATTACAACTTGAGGTAACAGTAAGTGATTTAGAGACACTTGTCAGTGAAACCATGGAATTTGTGAAACCATATTAAACAAATTTTATAAGCTATCTGCCAGAAAGCTGATAAAAGATGAAATGGGAAATACAAGCTCAACACTCAATGAAGTTACTGACTATACTTTAGATTTATATTCTTAAGAAAGATGGGGGAAAAAAGCTGTCACTCATGTAAAAAAACAAACTCAATGAATATTATTCCTTTTTATGTACATTTTACCCAGCTACTTGAACTTAAAAAAGAAATTATTTCCTGAAGTTTACAGTGATAGGCCCTCTGAAAACAAACATATTTTATTAGTGTCAGTCAAATATCCTAGAAGATATGAAGGTAAGTCAAATAGAATTATGATGAATCTCCAGATTTCAGATATTATTTATTATGCAAAATTATGTGCCTCAAACAAATAGGAAATACATGAGAGGAAAATACAAGATTCTGTCAAGTTCAAAGTTGTTTTAGATTTGGCAGGAAGATATTATATATCTTGTAAGTCAAAAGAATGCAAAATTCAAACTGGTGATACAGCTACCTAGGTGTGAGATAAATACTACCTTAATCAGGTCCAAGAATTTTATACCATGTGATTTGAATTCAGTGCACCTAGGCTATGAAATCAACCCATGTGAGATTCAGTGGCTTTGCCACTGTGCCAGTCAGGGCCGTGAACAAGAACATAGGAAAGTCTGAAAATTAACAAAGACACTATTCCGCTTCAAAGCAAAGGGCAGGAAGGCTCCTGGCCATTATGAAAGACTTGGGTTCTCTAAGTTCAGATTTCTCTCTGTAATATAAACCTACTGAGTATGTAGGTGACACCTGGCCCTCTTTATATCAAAATAAGCACTGGGGCTCATGGAATGAATGGTAAAATAAGAGGACTTTGAACCCTAGTGAAAAAGATACTCAAATGTTCTTATACAAAAGCTTAATAACTGCTGATGATATCATTTATGGATATCCATCCCAAACAGCTCAAACACTTGACAGCCTTGAAGGCTTGACAGCCTTGCATCTAATAGCAAAATAATAAGTTGTATTCTCAAGAAAAAAATAGTAAACACACACACACACACACACACAAATACACACACCAACATAAGGATCCTTTGGGATTTGCTAAAAAAAACTTTCTTCTCTTATCTTATCAAGAGTGATTTTTAGAAATCCTAAGCTCTGAAATATAAATTGTCACCAATCAAAGAAATTTCAGTAACAATATGACTAAAAGATTGGGGAGGTAATCAGGAAAAGTACCAACTTTATCCGTACATGTAAAAACAAATATAATCTTAGGAAAAAATATTCAGTTGAAGTTTTTCCTAACTGGTGAGGTGTGTAGTCTTTTCTCCAGTTATGTAACAATTAAGGCCTTATATGTTGTCAAATGTCAAATGAATTTCACCTAGCAAATGGGTGAAACTGTAAAGATGGCTGGATAAATCTCAAGAGAAACCTACTTCATCTTCCTAATTTGGGTGGATGACATAGAGTAAAAAAGACTGTACAGGGAACCAGAAAAGAATGTCTAAATTCTAACCTTCTGGGTTTCTCTCTATAGTTATCATGATTACTTAGAGCAAAGCAAAGTAGGCTCCTATTACTACTTCTTGCTCATCTGTAATCTTCCCTACAGGTCTTATTTTTACTGATTTACTTAAATTACTTGAACATCAATCATAGTTGGGGTTCTGCTTCCCTATCTCTTTAACAATCTCCTAGGACCAAGACCTCCAGAAGTATATTTTCTATAGCCCAAGAACATTCATATTGTTAATTAGTAATTAGTGAGATATGTATACCAGAGCTTGACTTTCTGCTTTGGGCAAAAGACTTTTAAACAAGAAGTCTGTCTCTGGAGTGCATTCACTTTATCAGGAGAGGTGGTATCAAAATTTATTGCTGAGAAACTAAAGGCTCTGGAAACCTTTACCTGCCTCCTTTCACAGTGCCAGATAATTCATACTATCAGCTGCTTCTCTAAGTTGCTTCATTATCTAACCCCTTACTGTTAAGATGTTACTTTTAAGAATTAAGAAAAGTACTTCTTACTAGAAATTCTTCCCTGACAATGAAACCATTCCTGCAGCCAAAAGGCAAAAATAAACCTTGCAAAGCCATCATGTCATAAAATATAAAGGGTTAATAACTCACCCTGTGGTACTTAAAACTAAAAACTTCAAGAAACCCCAATGATACATGCTCTTCTCCCCTCTTCCATAACCTGAGGCTCTGGATTTCTTATTGTCACACACCCCTGTTCACACAATTAGAAAGACAGAATTTTCCATCTGTATAATCCCTGATCAGTTTAAGAAATATCATTTCTTTGTCTCACCCTTTTATTTTCTCCAAAGTTAGGGAAATTTCTCATCTCCAATCTCAAGTCTTTTTCCAGATTTATTACCACCATCTGCTTCCACACAATGTGAAGATGTTAATAAATCACTGGCCAGGTGTATTTTCATACCTGTCACTGTGGCCTCCGTTATTAAATTTTACCCACAATAAGTTAACTTCTCTTCCATTGTCACTCCATGAGAGTTGCTTCTAAAAAAATAATAATAAATTGACTTCATAAACTATTTTACATGAGTAGTCTAAAGATCCTCCAGAGAGAATCCCCCCTCCCTAAGGTGCAATAGTAACAAAAAGCAATTGTTTTGTTCAATCTGGCAACACTCAGTGTGCTCTCCCCTTCTCACTTCAGACCATTTGGTAATTCAAAGCACATCTGTAAATCTCTGCTGTCATCTGCTATTTGAAAGGACAGCAGAGACCAGCTAAGTTTCCCGAAAGTTTGGGAAAATGTCTAGCTAACAGGATTTTCATCTAGCAGAGGCCTTAATTTGATTCCTTAATTTTATGAGTGAGAAAAGAGTCCTGTAATGCATATTTTTGTGAAAAGCACACAGTGAGTTGGGCAAGGGGAGTCCAACTTATTTTATATTTTGGTTAATTTAGAATTACACAGAAAATAATTTTATCTCTTAACTCCTATAATTCAGAGTCCTTTCTAAATGTGGTTATTATTTTTTTTATTTCTAGTTTCCTCACAAGTCTACCTTTTAAATTTTATTTTCATGATGTTTATATTTTCCAAAGGTCCTGGCTCCTTCATTATACAGAAAAGGAAATTACTTACCAATTCCCTCTTTTTCACCATTTATTGAGCTGTCTCTTTCTGATTAGGGAGCTGATATGAATAAAACAGAACCTTTCCCTCAAGGATACTCTCTCGGTCTAAATGGGAAACAGATGGGCAAATAATCACCTTTGCAGGATGATAATGAGGTAAGAGAAGCATGAACAAATGTTGGAAAATAAAAGCAGAAGAAAAGAATACTATCTCTGCTTGTACAAAGAAGGAAGGAGATGTAAACTCATTTAAAATACAATGTTTATGCTAAGTCTTGAAGGATACGCAGGAATTTGTTGAATGGTCATGTTAAAGAGGAACATGACAAACATAGGGAATAACAAATCCATAAGCAGGAAGAAATGGAAAAAGTAAAGTGTGTTCATTTAAATGCAAGTAGTTGGATAGTGTTAAATCACAGTGTACAAGGAGGAATACTCCAAAATATATTCAATACATAACAAAAATATCATTGGCAAGAAATCAGTGTGAGCAAATAGAGGCCATATTGCATAAAGTTGTGTAGACTATTCTAAAAACGTTTCTTATATTTGTGATTAGCATTCTCTCTCTTTAATTCCCCCAAGTATATTAAATATCCTATCATATTCTCATTGTTTCCCTAACTATCATAAATCAAAATAATCTAGTAGAAGGTAGGAGGGGTTGGATAGAAGAGTGAGAAAAAAGTAAATGCCTCTGTCTAGAAATGCACTGAATAAACTGTTAAGTGTGGACATAATTTCTTCCTTTAAAGTCTGTATCAAGAAATTATTCAGGGAAGACGACAGAGTTAGAAGCATAAGGAAATCTGTCTCTCCATCCAGACAACAATTATACCAGCAGACTCTGATGTAACTATTTTGGAACTCTGGAGTCTATCGACAGTTTGCAATTTCCAGGGGAAGGATTGAATGATAAATTGTGGTTAATTTCAGTTAATTTCACCTCTTAGTACAGAAGCTGCTAAGAACCCAAATCCCATAGCAGGCAGCTATGCATGTATTCTTGAAATAGCTTGCACACAGGTTGTGGGAGCAAAGATAAGCAAAAAGGGCCAAATGCTCCAAATACTAGGTGTTCTGTCTTCTGATAGCTGATTGCTGCTTCTGATCACAGAAGCAAAGACAAAGGGGTCACTGGCCACTGTTAAATGTAATGCCTATGATAATCACAAAGAAAATATGTAAAAGGAAATGAGAAAGAAACTTAAATGTTCCACTACATAAAATTAACTAAACTCAAGAGAAGGCAATAATGCATGAAGTGAGAAACAGAAAAAAACTATAAGACATACAGAAAACAAATAGTAAAGGAACAAATAAATCCCTCATTATTTTAAATGTAAATGGATTAAACTTCTCAAACAAAAGACAGAGATTGGTAGAAAGGATAAAAAAGATCCAACTACATATAACATGTAGTTATATGTATATATTGTAGTCCTACAAAGGACTCACTTTAGATCCAGACACAAACAGACTGAAAGCAAAGGATGGAAAAAGATATCCCATGAAAAGATCCCACAAAAAGAGTATCGAGAAACAAGCAGGGGTGTCTAGAGTAATATCAAATAATACAAACTTTAAAAAACTTTTTACAAGAGACAAAGAAGGACATTAAATATTAATAAAAGGTTCAATATGCTACCATACCCCCAATAACAGGTTCTTGTGTCTCAGTGTTATAGAAATGAATACTGAACTTGAGAAATAAAAACCAGGTGGAGTTTATCAGAGATAGCTGTGTACAAGGGAGCTGAAAGGCAGAGAATGCAAGGTTTTATAAAGGCACTTTTCTGAAGGGTGAGGGGCTGGGAAGAGAGAAGCGTCCCTCAGTTTCATGGTCATTATCTTGTGGTTGTTACTTTTCAGTGGACACAAGACAATCTAGGATGTCTTTTTCAATGGTTGATATTCTTTTTGGGTTTCTGGAAAATAGCAATACTTGTGCAAGCAGGTTTTAAATTGTTACTTCTAATTTTGCCCAGATAACCATTACTCATGTTTGTTTGCTTTCCTAGAAGGAGGTATTTGTCTCTAAGCATATGGAAATTTTTAAACCTTGCCCCAGACCTGTGGCTTTACAGCAGTTAAGTCCCTCTCCCTTTTCCTATACTGTCTCAAATATAGCCGGAAGATATAACAACAAAAAACATTTACGCATCTAAAAACAAACAAAAAACCATATGAAACAAAACCTGACAGAACTGAAGGGAGAAATAGACAATTCTACAACAATAGTAGGATACTTCAATACTCCTGTCTCAGCAATGGATAGAAATGTCAGAGAAAAGAAAAATAAGAAAGTAGAGGACTTAAACAACACAAAAAGCCAACTAGATCTAAGAAACAGGTAAAGAATACTTTATCCAACCATTAACAGTAGTCACATTCCTCTCAAGTGCACATGGAGCATTTTCCAGGATAGACCATATATTAGGTCACAAATTAAGTCTTAATAGATTTAAAAAGAGGTGATATGAAGTATTTCTCTGACCACAGTGGGATGAAGTTAAAAAACCAATAAAAAAAGTCAAATTGAAAAATTCACAAGTATATAAATATTAAACAATACACTTAAAAAAAAAAGATTTTATTTATTTGACAGAGAGAGAAAGTACAAACAGGGGGAGTGGCATGCAGAGAGAGAAGCAGGCAGAGGGAGAACAAGACTCCCTGTTCAAAAAGGCTCCCTGTTAGGCAGGGAGCCCAGTGTGGGACTCAATCTCAGGACCCTGGGATCATGACCTGAGCTGAAGGCAGCCACTTAACTGACTGAGCCATCCAGGTCCCCTAAACAATATACTTTTAAATGACCAATGGATCAAAGAAAAATCACAAGGGAAATTAGAAAGTACTTAGGATGGATGAAAATGAAATATACCAAAATTTATGGGACTCAGTGAAAGTGGTGCTGAGAGAAAAATTTATAGCTATAAATGCTTACATTTAAAAAAAACCAAAAAACAAAAAAGTTGTCAAATCAAGAACCTAGATTTACAAATTATGGAACCACAAAAAGAAGAGAAACTAAACCCAAAGCTAGCAGAAGAAAAGATATAATAAAGATGAAAGCAGTGATAAGAGACAACAGAAAAAAGAGAAAATAAAGAAACCAAAATTTGATTCTTTGAAAAGGTCAACAAATTGACAAACTATGAGTTAAATGAATTAAGAAAAAACAGAAGAATCCAAATTACAAAAATCTGCAATAAAAATGGAGTTATTACTATCAATGCTACAGAAATAAAAGGATTATATGAGATACTATGAACAACTATATGCCAAAAAATTGGGTAACCTAGATGAAATGGACAAATTCTTAACAATGCATAATCTACCAGACTAAGTTATGAAGAAGTAGAATCTGACTGGACCTACAAGTAATAATGAGATTGAATCAGTATTCAAAAATCTTAAAACAGGGGCGCCTGGGTGGCTCAGTGGGTTAAGCCTCTGCCTTCGGCTCAGGTCATGATCTCAGGGTCCTGGGATCGAGCCCCACATCGGGCTCTCTCCTCCACGGGGAGCCTGCTTCTTCCCCACCCCCCTCTCTTTCTCTCTGCCTGCCTCTCTGCCTACTTGTGATCTCTCTCTGTCAAATAAATAAAATCTTTTAAAAAAAAATCTTAAAACAACAACAAAAGCCCTGAACTTGATGATTTTGTTGGTGAATTCTACAAAACATTTAAAGAACTAATTCCAATCCTGCTCAAACTTGGGCAAAATGTCAAAGAAAAGGGAATGCTTCATAACTCACTCTATAAAGCTAGCATAACCCTAATGCCAAAGCCAAAGACACTACCAGAAAACTACAAACCAGTATCTTTAATGAATCTTAATGCAAAAATCCAAATATGAATTAACAGAATCTAGCAGCATATTAAAAGGATTAAGTTATTGTCTAACTTGGTTAATCAAGGTTGTAGTCACATTAATGCTCCAAGAGTACACAAGAATATTTCTGTGTATATCCAGCTCCCCAGTTGACAGAATTCAAGGTAATTTTTCAAAGCAAAACTCATCCTAAGGGAATGCTACTTTGAGGCTAGGGATTTCTCCCCATGTTCCATAAATAACAGATAGGACATACCAGGAGCAGAAAGAAAGAGCAAGATGAAAGCACCATTCACCAGCACACAGGTCTAAGGGTAGTACTGGTCTCTTGGGTCACTCATCTAACTTTCCCTTTCCATCTATCCCAAACTCCCTTTCTTGCACATAAGGGCATGAACCTTTCACCTACTACCCTACATTCCCAAACACGGGTATTTCTCAACTGGGGATCCTCATTTGAACTATAAAAAAGAGAAAAATAATTAGAGTTCATTATTTTCTCAGTTCTTCCAAGGACACTACCAACTAGTTACACTCCAAAAGCATAGGAGAGATTAATTAATTACATACAATAAATACCATATGGTATTAGAGCTCAATTCTCATAGCTCAGGTCTTTTTTTTCCTATTCTTTGTTCTTCTATGTCATTCCCAATTTCTGATGAAATTACTATGAAGCAAGCCTACCCTTTGCATCTGCAACCTAGACATCATTTTCCCAACTACTCACACAAGTTTAACCACCTCACATCTGGCAACGTAAGTCCAACAGAGTTGGAGGTGTAAGTGGGGAGCCCTACTAGAATGTTCAAGCACCAAAAACTATCCGACAGAACAGAACTAAATATAATTGTTTCCCCCATTCAAATATCCAGAAATTCCGTAGGAGTAATGGGGATTCTAAAATGTAAGCCACAGTTTTCACCTATGGTACTGTGCCAACTGGCTGTGGCGCAGCACAGTGACATACAGAAAAGATCATGTGTTTTGGAGTCAGCCAGGCCTATTCTTCATTGACAGCTTTGCCTCTAAATGTTTGTGTGACTCCAGGCACTTCCTGTAATTTTACAAGATTTAGCTTCCTCATACAAAAAAAAAATGGCAATACTAGTAGTGGCTCACTGGCTTGTTTTGCATAAAAGATGAGTCTATATAATTAGAATAAATAGTATACATAACAATAAATGTAAGTTTCCTTAATTTTCCTGGAAAAATAAGATGTGCCTACATGAGAGAGGTGAGCAAGAATGCAAAAGCAATTACTGATAAGTGCCCAATGATAAATGATGTAGGGAGTAAATACTGTTATTCTCAGTATTATTATTGAACAACAAAGTGAGTTCTATTGTTGATAAGAACCAAATGATAAATGATGTCCTCAGTAACAGAGGAAGAAAAGGATAACTCAATGTGGACTGCACTGAACTTCAAAAGAGGGTGTGGGAGGGACAGCAGAACTTGAAGGATGGGAGTTATGCACTTTCTTTCTGATTTATTTTTATTTTATGGGTAATTAACATGGAATAAAATTAACTTGTTTCAGATAGAGTTTTATCAATGTACTCATGTACATGTACTCATGTACATGTGTGTAACCTCCACCACAATGAGCATACTGAAGAGTTCCATCACCCCAAAACACCTCCTAGTACTGTCGCTTACGAGTCACGCCCTTCTCCCGCCTCTAACATCAGACAACAACCCATATCTGTCAGTAGCTTTGTGACATAGCTTTGTCTTTTCATGAATGTCATATAAATGGCATCATACAGTATGCAACGTTTTGAGACTGGCCTCCTTAACTCAGTGCAATGCCTTCCATAAATCTGTATTGCTGCATGTACCAATGTATCATTCATTTTTATTGCTGAGAAGTATTGTGCTTTATGGATATGCCAAAATTTATCCATTTGTCCATTGGGTCGCTTTCAGATTTTGTGACTAAAGTAGGCATAAAAGTTTGTATAGCAGTTTTTGTGTGAATACAGCTTTTCATTTTTAAGGTAAATACCTAGGAGTGGGATTATTGGGTCATACAGTTAGTAACCCAACATTAACTTTTACGGGAAACTGTAAAGTTTTTCCAGAACATTTTTCCAGAATGGCTGTACCATTTTACATTTCCACCAGCAATAGATGAGAATTCCAACTGTTCTACAAAGTCAACAATTAGTACTGTCAACATATATTTTTTAATTTAGCCATTTTAATAGGTGTATAGTGGTGTTGTGTCATAGTTTTAATTTGCATTTCCCTAATGACTAATGTTGTTGAACACATCTGCAGTGGCATATCTGCCATCTATATATCTTCTTTGGTTTATATTTTAATTTAGCTTTTAAAATGTTTCACTTGTGACACTTGTTTTTTTATTTCCTAATTACAAAAGTTACCTTTTTAAATGGAATTTGAAAATTACACAACTCTTTAAGTTAAAAATATGCTGTAATTTCTATTATCATCTTCTGTCCCAGTAACAAAACTACAATGAGTAATTTGATATATTTCGTCCCAACTTTTGAAATATACACTTGCAAATGTAATTATGGGCAGAGATGTGTAGTCTGTTTTTAAGAATAAAACTGGGATCAACAATAAATATAGTTTTAGTGGCTGAAAGTAGCATACACATCATTTTATATATCTTCTTGGGATACAGTTTCAGGAGTAGATTTTCAAGATCAAAAAAGAACAGGTAAATCCATTTTAATGCTCACTAGTAATGTAACAGTATGCCTGTATATTACTTGAATAAGACACGCTCTACTAGTAAATAATAATAACAAATAATAACAAATAGATCATGAAATCTCAACAAGTCAACATAATAAATGTTTCTTTCTAACCATACCACACAGAAACTTGGTGGCTCTTCCTTAACAGTGAAGGGACCAGTTATGTTTCCATCTTGCAAGTCTGTGATCCTGGAGCCTTCCTTTATGAGTTGCCTGAATGAGCAAGGGGAAGGTTTCTAACACTCCTATTTTTAACCAGAAGTAATACATCATTTCTTTCCTCTTACTTTTGATGGGAATAAATCATGTGATATACCACATGTGATATCATGTGATATACCACCCGATTTATATATATCCATAGGGCTGAAGTGCAGAGCAGCATATGGATACTGGGGAAGCAATAATTTAACTGTCACTGCCTAAAATGCAGCAGAGGTGTAATTTTGACTAATTCTAAAGGAATAGAGGCATTCCAGAGAAGGAAAGTTTAATCTAGGGGAGCAATGTGCATATAGCTTTATCAAACAATGATTATGTATGGTGACTAACATAATTAAAAAATGATTAAAGTTTTATGTCTACCTAAAATATGTTCATATGAATGAGATAAATGCAATTTATTAAAAATTCTAATTAAAAATATTTTCTAGAAGTTGAATTCTCTTAAGTCAGAGGTATATTTTCATCTGCTGTTGTATGATTAATATTTGCAAAATCTTTCATTTTATTTATGGCTCCCTAAAGTATCATAGACTTATTGGTCCACACAACATATCCCAACCACAAGCATTCCCTTTGAGCTTTATATATATGTGTGTAATCACATGGTCTTATCTAGCCAACATTAAGTATTTGCTATTTCTCTGATGTCCTGCTTTTTTCACCCACAATAGTGATCAAGAACCGTCTAATTAAAGAATTAATTTATCAAAACAATTAAAATAATTATAGCAGATTTTTCAAACATAAAAGACAAACTGAATCAATCTGCTATAATCAATGCAATTATGTTTAAATAAACAATCAAACCATATATAGAAACCTCTTCCTGTTCTCTAGGCAACATTTTGAAGGGGCTGGGGGTGGGAGGTTGGGGGAGCCAGGTGGTGGGTATTATGGAGGGCACGCATTGCATGGAGCACTGGGTGTGTTGTAAAACTATGAATTCTGTTACGCTGAAAAGAAATGAAATAAAAAAAATTATAATCCAGATGACTTGTTCTTTTTATCAACAAACTGAACTTGGTATCATTCTTTCTTGAACTTTTTTTTTTTATTACATTGCAAGAATTATTTTCAATTCTAAATAACCACAACCATGCCCAGGGGAGGAGCAAATTGTAGGCTCTTAATAATTTTTTTTAAGGTGGTTAGTTAAAAATGCCAATTGTAACAATAAAGCCAAAATTATTTCCCCTTCTTCTCCCCAAAGGGTGAATTCAATAGTAAAGCACACTGTGTTGAGTAATATAAACCCTAAGATATTAGGGAAGTAAAATCAGTTTAAAATGAGTATTAAAAAGAACTTTTGAGAAGAAATGCATAAATGGCAGATCACAGCCAGAGACAGAGACATTATACTGTTGCTTTCTAGATAAAAAAGGTACACAGAAAGGCAAGGGAAGCAAGGGCAAAAATGAACTATTGGGATTTCATCAAGATCAAAAGCTTTTGCACAGCAAAGGAAACAGTTAACAAACCAAAAGACAACTGACAGAATGGGAGAAGATATTTGCAAACGACATATCAGATAAAGGGCTAGTATCCAAAATCTATAAAGAGCTTACCAAACTCAACACCCAAAGAACAAATAATCCAATCAAGAAATGGGCAGAGGACATGAACAGACATTTCTGCAAAGAAGACATCCACATGGCCAACAGACACATGAAAAAATGCTCCACATCACTCGGCATCAGGGAAATACAAATCAAAACCACAATGAGATACCACCTCACACCAGTCAGAGTTAACTAAAATTAACTAAATTAACTAAACTAAAATTAACAAGTCAGGAAATGACAGATGCTGGTGAGGATGCGGAGAAAGGGGAACCCTCCTACACTGTTGGTGGGAATGCAAGCTGGTGCAACCACTCTGGAAAACAGCATGGAGTTTCCTCAAAAAGTTGAAAATAGAGCTCCCCATGACCTAGCAATTGTACTGCTGGGTATTTACCCTAAAGATACAAACATAGTGATCTGAACGGGCACATGCACCCAAATGTTTACAGCAGCAATGTCCACAAGAGCCAAACTATGGAAAGAACCTAGATGTCCATCAAGAGATGAATGGATAAAGAAGAGGTGGTATATATATACAATGGAATACTATGCAGCCATCAAAAGAAATGAAATCTTGCCATTTTGTGATGACGTGGATGGAACTAGAGGGTATTATGCTCAGTGAAATAAGTCAATTGGAGAAAGACAACTATCATATTATCTCCCTGATATGAGGAAGTCTAGAAGGAACATGGGGGTTTTGGGGGGTAGGAAAAGAATAAATGAAACAAGATGGGATTGGGAGGGAGACAAACCATAAGAGACTCTTAATCTCGCAGAACAAACTGAGGGTTGCTGGGGGTCGGGGGGTCGGGAGAGGGTGGTGGGGTTATGGACATTGCGGGGGGGGGTGTGTGCTGTGGTGAGTGCTGAGAAGTGTGTAAACCTGGCGATTCACAGACCTGTATTCCTGGGGCTAAAAATACATTATATGTTTATTAAAAAATTAAAAAAATTTAAAAAAAGGTCCACAGTAAAGTGTGAGAATGATAGTTAATATTAATCTCCAATATTAGATGCTCAGGTTTTGTTTTGAAAATTTATTGTTGTTGATGTTATTGTTTTGGGAGAAGTCAATCCCTGATAATGGGTCATTATTTTCTTTAAGCTATATGAAGCCCATGTGTTGTACTCTTGGAAGGGCATTGACTAAAATATTTAAACTCATAAAATGATGTCACTAAGGAAAAGAAAGTGTTAACAAGGCCAGAGGGTGATCAGTTGAAGAGGTACTAGCACAATCTGAACCTGTGGATTGAAATAGCTAATTTAATGACTGTTCACCATACATCTGGCATTTTGTCTAACATTTAATATGAACTGATTTATTTATTCCTTAAAACTATACTATAAACTAGATATGATTTTACCCCATTTAACATATGGGAAAACTGATACAAAGAAAAGCCATTTATCAGAGTTAACAGAGCTACTGGTTGGGTGATCCAGGGTTGGAATTCCATCTAGCACCAGAGTTCATACTAATATAACTACTAGTACCAAAGGCTTGCTCTGCTGTAATCCGAATATCTCATTCGGGTCACAGAGCGTTAATCTATAAATGATGTATGGACTGTGGGGCCAATGTTAAGGATGTTCCAGAAGGAATAGCCTGGATATGTGGAATCAAAGAGAAGAACAAAGGACAGAAAAAAGACTCGAGAGTCTTGAGAATTAAGCTGTAAGACACTGCCTATAACTCACCTCAGATTGCAATTTCAAGTATTTAGTAAACTGAGTTATGTGAAGAATTTAACATATTGCCTGGGATACATTAAATGCTCAAAATATGCCAACTATTACTGTTACTAGAATTATTACTTTAAGGATTTTATTTGACAGAGAGTGCACAAGTCGGAGAGGGGCAGAGAAAGAGGGAGAGGGACAAGCAGACTCCTCTCTGGGTGCAGAGCCTGACAAAGGGCTTGGTCCCAGGGCCTGAGATCATGACCAGAGCCAAAGTCAGATGCTTCATTGACTGAGTCACCCTGGTGCCCCTCTGGTCACTATAGTTATTATAACTTACACCAGAGTTTAGCTTGCGTGAGGCTTAACACGAGGCTTGACAAGATCTCTCCTGCTCTGTCTCATGGCATCTTATTGCAGCCTCCACCACACCTGCCCTTTTCTCAGTTTCCCATTCCAAATTTCTAATAGAGGAATCTGATTTCCCCAGCTCATACTTTTGCTATGGTTGTAAATTATAAGTAAATGCCAGCCTGTGGGATGACAGCCACTGTGTACATAATCCAACCTTGGCCAACCTGGGGTGACTACATGGTTGCCTCCTTCATACCAGAGCTGATGGTGGACATTAGAAAGACAATAGTTGAGACAGAAATTATACTGACTCTGAAGAATTTTTTTTTTTTATCCTGAGCTGTTTCTTCAACATTACAGATACCCAAGAATGTTGTGTGAGCATAGGTCACAATAAAATGGTGAGCGGTGGGAACTCATTCATTCGTGGTCACTAGCAACATTTATTCATTCATTCCATCTTCAATTTACATTTTAGAGTGCTAAAAGAGTTTGTTTAATGAAATATAAAGATGGTAATGGCGATGCTGGTGATATTTAACATACAGAGTGTTTATTTTATGCAGGCACTGTTCTAAGTACTTCAGTCTTAACACCACATGTAATTCTTACAGGAGTGACATGAGATTGTATTACTATGATGACCCTCCATTTTACAAATGTGCAAACAGACACTGAAAGGTTAAGCAACCTGACCATGATTATACAGCTAATAAGTAGTGGAGTTAGGCTTTGAAACAAGGCAGTCTGTATCCAGAGCTTGTTCTCACACTCACTATACAACACAACCTATGCCAACCAACCCATCTGCACCTCTAAGGAACTCAGAGGCACTGTGACTATTGCAGAGTGGAAATGCTCTTTTGTCCAAGGTAAACAATGTGGTAAGGTGGTAAACAAGGTAAACAATGTTTGAAATTACGAACCCTGAGTATAACTTTAATGAGATTATGGCCAATGACCCCAGAAAGAAAATTTTCTGATTTTATGAAGTTGTTCTTTACTGAAGAAATGACAGAACAAAAGGAGCATCCTCCTTTTCAAAAAGTTAACCATGGAAAATAGTAAATTATTGCAGAAATTCATTTTCTAATTAGTTACTTTGCTTTATGCATCCCATTAATTCCCAAATCAGATTTGTCAATACCCCAGGATATTTCCCACTTACATATAAAGAATTATGAAACCATTAAGTGTTTTATTCACTTACTTTCATAAATAATTTATATTAATTCTGAATTCTAAAATAAGAGAATATGAGGTATCAATTTTATAGGTAATTATATTAAATGTAATTTTTATTATACCCCATGTAGAACACTTAAATGTGAAAAATATAAAATAAAAATAATGAGATAATTTGTCTCAAAAAATTTTTCTACAGTTATGTTAAAGACTAGATAAATGTTTGCACTTCTTCTCTTAAATTGGTTTCTTTGCTGGGGCAAAGACATGCCACTTAAGCATTACTGTAGCTCCTCTGAAAGCCTATAAATATTAAGGTTGATCAGGTTACTCAAAGAAGTTCCAGCCGCTTATGTGGGGAAGATTTTTTATGATATTGATATAGCACTTCCTGTTTGCGTAAGCTTTATATCCATTACTGTACTATATTACAAAATGAGTGCCATATTTCTACCATTTCAAGATGTGACTGATATGACCCAGAATTATAGGTTGTGACCCAAAATCCAAGTGTGATAATAACTATGAAATTATGGAGTATAATACTTTGGGGAAGAAATGCTTTTATTTTACATAATTTTAAAATTATGGTAAATTATAGGGGCACCTGGGTAGCTCAGTTGGTTAAGCAGCTGTGTTCAGCTCAGGTCGTGATGTCAGAGTCCTGGGATCAAGTCCCACATCAGGCTCCCTGCTCAGCAGGAAGTCTGCTTCTCCCTCTCCCTCTGCTCTGTCTCTATCTTGTGCACTCTCTCTAATAAATAAATAAAAAATCTTTTAAAAAATAAAATAAAATTATGGTAAATTATAAATAACAAAATTTACCATTAGTAATGTGCAGTTCAGTGGCAGTAAGTATATTTACACTGTTGCACAACTATCACAACTATCTATCTATAGAACTTTCTCATTATCCCCAATGAAACTCTGTACCCCTTAAACAAGAGCTCTACATACTCTCCCCTTTGCCCAGCTTTAGGCAACCACTAGGCTATTTTCTATGTCCATGAATTGAACTATTTAGATCTTACATATAAATGGAATCATGCAACATTTGTCCTTTTGTGTCCCGCTTCTTTCACTTAGCATAATATCAAGGTTCATTCATGTTGTACCATATATCAATGTTTCATCATTTTTAAGCTCAAAAATATTCCATTGTGTGCATATACATTTGTTTACCTGTTCATCTGTCAATGGACACATGAGTTGCTTCCACCTTTTGGCTACTGTGAATAATGCTGCCATGAAGATAGGTATACAAAAAACTGTTCAAGTTCCTATTTTCAGTTCTCTGGAATATATATTCAGAAGTGGAGATGATGGATTATAAGGTAATTCTGTGTTTAATTTTTTGACAACCTAACATATTGTCTTCCAGAGCAACTGTACCATTTTACATCGTCACCCAATGCACAAGGGTTCTAACTTCTTTACAGCTTTCAAACCCGTGGTATTTTCTGTTTTTTGATAATAGCCATCCAAAAGGGTATTAAATGGTATTTTGTGGTATTACAAGAAATGCCTTGTAAGTATGTTAAGCTTTGTTTATTTGTAGTTATTACTAATATCAAAGGAATTAGGTGACTTATCATATCATCTAATTAAATAAAATTAATAAACAAATAAACTAAACTGAAAATCAACATGGCAAGTTTTATTTGGGGACCTTCCATATTCTACGTGATAGCTTAAATCAATCCACAGTATCACCACAACCCCTTTATTTTTTAAGGCATGTACTCCTAAGTATGATATGAACATTTCAATTACCACACTACATCATGTTCTCTACCCTTTTCCTATTCCATGCAGCTGCATCTTTTGTCCTTCTTTACATGTTTGCTCTTCTGTATTCTGGGCTAGATACCTTCCTAGAGTTTATAAAAGTGCACTTCAGCATTAAATATAAACAACCTAACATTCATAAAGAGAAGATTATTGAGATGCAAGATTCTGCAAATAGTTGCTAAGATTTCTAGTAAGTGGTACTTGCCTGTCACTTTGGACTGTCCACTTAAGCCAGTCTAGCCATTCATTTATATGAATTATTATTCATCATATCATTATTTATATATATTCATATATATTATTCATTATAATCATTATTACAGTTGCTTCTGAAACTAAGTCCCTGATTACATGACTTTACTTAACCTCAGACTCCAAAACCCAAGATTCAATAAAAAAGGAAGGTGTAACATGATTAACTCATGCAGTTTCATTTTCAGTTTATCATATGAAATTAGTACAAATGACAATTCTAAGTTCGATGAAAACACATTGTTTCCTCATATAAATATTAGTGTAATGTTTTTGTTTTACCTATTATACTCATTTATCTCTATTTTAAAATTTTTACATTCTTATTCTCTTCTCCAAAGTGATGTCCTAACACCTAGCACAATACTCACCATGTGTTTTACACATTTGGTGATTATTATTTTTTTTATTAAAATATTTTATTTATTTATTTGTCAGAGAGAGAGAGAGCACAAGTAGGGGGAGAGGTAGGCAGAGGGAGAAACAGGCTCCCAGGTGAGCCAGAAGCCCAATGCAGGACTCAATCCCAGGACCCTGGATCATAACCTGAGCCGTAGGCAGCCACTTAATTGACTGAGCTGCCCAGGCATCTCTCAGTGATTATTTTTGAATTTATTAGAGTTTATAAACCACAATCTTTCTTTATGGCTACATTTTACAGCCAAATTTATTAGCAGAAGGTATCCTAAGTTTCTTTTAATCTATTATGAATGTTTTATTGGCCCTCTACTCCTTCAATGTCAGTAAGCATGCATCTATTAAGGTTTTATGGTGGTAGACTCTATGACTTATTCCTGTTTTAACCTGTAACTGAGTACAGGGTCTGACATGCAACAGGGACTCAATCAGCCTCTTCCCGCACAGAATTTAAAACACAGTTAATAAAAATAAATAAGTAAATAGATAACTAAATAAAAATAGTTAATAGTCCTCTTAAACTATTTTTAGTAAGTCATATTTTGAACTAATTCTAGTATCAATATTTCAATTCTATTTAAATTATATATCAAAACAAAAGCATTAACTTGGCTTTTGCTATGCATTCACAGGTCAGTAGAGAAGTAATAATCACAAAAAACTCAAAATCTTTTCTAAATGATTTTTAAAATCAATATATAAAATGAATTCAAGCAGTTCCATCTACTTTTATTTATTTTCCCTATGGAGAAATAAGAAAAGAGTATAATTTCCTTCATCCCGAGACTAAAGTTCACAGTGTTATTTCTCTTTCAATTGACATATCTTCTTCCTAAAAATGAACGCTGATAAACTAAGTCAGTGTATTTTAAAACTTTTAAGAAAGTGAATTCAATGTTAAGGAATCGTATTATAATCTTGCATGATTTATATTTGCTACTTTATACTTACCTATTTATTTTTACTTACCACAGAAAAAGTGGCACTAATTTTTTAAAATAAGTAATGATGTATACAGTATGAAATTCAAAAACTCACAAAATGAAATATAGTGAAAATGAAATTTAACTCCTATCTGTAAACCCCAGTCACCTACTTTCTTTCAACAGAATCAATCATTGTGAAAAATTTACTATATTTCATTAGAAATATTATATGTCTATACAAGCAGTGTCTCTCGGGGGAAGAGGACATTTCATAAAAAATAAATAGTCTTTACTCTGTAGAGAAGCCTGCTGTACTCTTAGCAATCAAAGAAAGTAGATTCACAGATTGTGATTCTACTACCATCATTACTCAACCAACAATCTCCCAGTATCCAATATTTAAATTTCTTGGAAAACATCTTGGTTGGTCAAGCTTAGGTCAGAAGCCCACCCTTGGTTTAAGGAGCTGGCACTGGGGAAGGAAGGATGGATGGAACTTTGTGGTTTGTAGAACTGCCCCTCTTAAAGACTGCTGGGGAAGAACATCCTTAAAGACAGTGTATAACTGAAGAACCAATGACTGATATGTGTCCTGCACCATTTAAAAAAAATGCCATAGGAACTGTGAAAACTGGTTTAAGAAAAGGTGACGAATGACCCTAATAAGATTTATGGCCATCACTCGTTCTTCAGGAAAATGTTTGCCTTTGCAGTATGTTTGTTCTGTTCCTACTTGGTTATGAGAAATAAACTGAACACAGGACAATGGGAATAGGTAGGTATGGGGCAGCCTTTCCTCCTCAGTTTGGTGCATCATGACCCAAGTGAACACTACAAAAGATAGGCCATTTTTCTAGAACTCCATCTTGAAGAGCAGTATGAGACTATGGGGTATACTCCAAGGTATAGAAAATTAAGATGGTGCAAAAGAAGTAATGAAAAACCACCTCTACCATATCAAGGAACTGGGCAGTGAGAGGTCCTCTGCTATGCCCCAGGAAGAACTTATCCTTGCTTTCTATGAGACAAAGCTTTTGGATGTCTGCTACTCATGGTATGCTGGAGTTGGTCAATAACAGCTCAAGAAAGCTGACTGTCAAAATGTCCAGAATTTTGCAAGCCAGTTGTTAAATACAAGATTTAGTAAAAAGTCATGTAAACTTTCAACTAAATAAATTACATTAATAACCAAGGAAATAAATACCATAAACTCATCACTAATTATTTTACTATATTTACTATGATATATTCTCCAAGGTTACTTACTTCTGTTTGGTGGACATGCTATGTAATTGTGGGCTACTGTGCATCTGTTCCCAAGACTCCATTCAGTGACCTCACTTGAAATCAGCTATGGTGCAAGTATTTACACCACAGAAATTGGCATATACTACAGATCAGGGCTTCTTTTATTATTCTGCTAACTGTACCAAGAGCCAGCAAACTAGAGCCCACATAATATTACAAAATAAAGTGCTACTAGAACACAGCCATGCCCATTAATTTATCAGATGTCTATAGCTACTTTTGTGCTAAAATAACAGAATTTAATACTTATAAGAGAAACTGTGTGGCCCACAAAACCAAAAATATGTACTATCTGGCCCCTAACAAGGAAATTTTGTTGTCTTCTGGTCTAGATTTAAGAAAATGATGGAGAAAATGTGAATAACACAGATTAAATTTAAATGTGTCCATACAGCTATTACATTGAATAACAAAAAAACTGAGGAAATCTTAAAATGTTCAAAATGTTATCCAAGTGAGCAAAGAATTCACTCATGCCATGATGAATGAGTACATTTACAACATATATCTTCACTGTTTCACTTATCTCACTTATTAACATAGATACAAATGTTAACCAACATTCATATCAGAATATACATATTCTTCAACTGTAACTAAAAGTTGGCTACAGAAATGCAATTGGCAAAAACCAACCACAGCATTTTGTGAGAATCGATTAGCTGTATGAAATTTACAATAAAGATATATTTAATTTCATATTTTATATTATATTCATCTATTATTATTAACCTTTATAATAGCAAAGTCCTCTTCATCAGTACAATGTATAATAAATGCTATTGCATATTATATTTTCATATATTTATGATATAATATATATGTATATACATATAGATATGTTATTTTTTAAAACACCCAACCAGTGTTTTTCAGAGTGCCAGTTGTTAAACATTACCCAGCACACCACTGCCTGCCATCCACCCTGCTAGCCATGTAGCAACTACAGTAGCTACCAGATTGGAAAAAAAAAGACTTGACCCTGCTGACCAACCCATCCTTCATTCCCGACCCCCACACATCAAAGGAGGTGGGGTCTAGAAGATGGAGAAAAGTTCGCTTAAAAGTTCTGACAGCATTCCCATCTCCAAAGCAGGAGTCTTGGGCTATGGAAGCACCGCTGAGGATAAGCTTTATATATTCAAATGGATTGAATTGGTATATAGTATATTTTTCAAATGGTGAAAGTTATCAGAATGCCAGGAATCTGGCCAAGATGTTGAAAGGGTCTGGAAAGGAAGAGCTGTGAGGACAGCAGCCTGAGTCCACTTATTCAGCCAGCTTCAAGAAGATAGCATCCTACTGCAGGGTGACCCCTTAGAAAACACAGCAGTTAAGAAAGTTGAACTAAGGAATCAGAAAGAGAAATGGTAGAGAGTGTGAGGGCCAACATTGCCTGAGGTCAAAGAGAGAGCCAATTTCCATCCCATGAGGTTTGCTGATTTAACTCACCAATAAAAATGACTTAATCAGTTAGCTTCTTCACTCTTGGCCGTCGGGAAGAAACAATTACGGAGACAGAGGAGTTCAGGCCTCCTTCCAACACTCACATTGCTGGGAAGGGAGAGCTTTAGTACAAGCTCCTACTATCATAGTGAGGAGGGAAAGGGACCCCTCTTCATCAGTCCTTAAGTCAAAGGTCAAGCAAAGCACTGATTCAGGAATTCAGCAGATTGGAGAGGCTATAAATAACATGATAGGTACAGATTGATAGGCAATCTAGAGAGATGTTCAAAGACTTTTTACATGTAGCCTGAGGCCAGGAGATTGCAAACAGATTTTGACAGGAGAACAAATCAGGACAGGGGTTTTTGTTGGCTTTTATTGTTTACTTTTTACAAGGACCAGAGTCATCTCCTTAATGTGGGAAAGACAGACTGAGGTAAACTGAGCAAATAAACATGTGCCAACGAGACTTATGGATAAAGAATGAGGACATTAGCAATTAACCAAGGGTTGGAAGACCTGGGTGGCAGTTCCAGCCATTCTGGCTGTCCTGCTAAGTAGCCACAGACCTCTGCAATAGCCATATTACTCCTCCACCGGACAACAGTTTCCTGCACATAAAAGGAAGTCTTTTCCTGCTCCAATATTGAATCATTTTAGAAAAGGAGCTTCACTGCTCTATAGGTTTTTGGTGCTCTACAGGTGATTGGTGTGATGCAGTGAACCTGCTCTGTGTCATCCAGGTATGAAAATATAGGAGTCATTTGCCTTCCCAACAGTGACAGTGAAGCACATCTTGGATCTGGGATATCAGTTCAAATCTCACCCTCTAGGACAAGAAATGCTAAGTGTGGTCTCCAATAGATCAGGTAAAGTGAAATAAGAAATTCTATTTAAAACTCCACATGCAGGTTCACCCTTCCTTGCATATTTTTCTAGGAATAAGTGAAACAAAAGAATGAGTCCAAGAACAGGGCTTACATTTGAAAATAATGATACATGACACATTCTGAACAATGATTTAAATGATTTTCCTTCTGTGCCGACCTCTTCTCTCTCCCAAACCCACACTTACAGAATACTGTAAAATGTCTTCCACTATAAAAACTGCTTTAGGAAAGAGAAAACTTTATTACTTAATTTCAGGCCCTAAAAATATTATGTATTCAAGAAACTGAACCTTGGAAAGGAGAAAAAGATTCTGACTTATCCTCAAACCTGTACTCTCCTCTGAAAGAGTTTACACCAGGCAGGATTGAACCATTTCAAAGGCCAGCCAAATGACTCTTTTTCCTTCTCCAGTAGAGGAATCAAGG
>PISX010025109.1:0-26658 GCA_004024625.1 Mellivora capensis
GGGCTGAACACGTGTATCTTTTCCCACCTCTGTACTTGGTGATGAGTTGGTAGCTTGAAGTCAGCATGGTGGGCTATCTACACCACAGAAATTGGCAAACAGTTTTCATTATTCCCCAGAAGAGCTGGATGTTAAGCATTCACCAGTACATCACTGGTTCCAGTGTCCTGGTTCTACTAACACCATCTCTTTAAGTTGTCCTTCCAATTCTAGGAGTGGTAGTTGGCTTTCTGTGGCTGTTACTGGCTCATTTGCCTGAACTTCTCAACATTTTCCTCCTCTGTGGAATGAATTCCTTGTTTTAAATCACCTGTGCTGGGATACCTAGAGTAGTTTCTGTTTTTCTGATGGAATCCTGACTGATAAAGCAGGGCACCTAACTTGAATTTGGGTATTCAGGGAAAGATCCTCAGGAGTTATGACATATACCTGTTTGTTTGTAATATTTATGTATTTATTTTAGAGAGAGAGTGAGAGCAGGGGAGGGGTGGACAGAGAAGGAGACAAGCAGAGTCTCACTGAGCGGGGAGTCCAGTATGGGACTTGATCCCAGGACCCAGAGAGATCATGACCTGAGTTGAAATCAAGAGTCGGATGCTTCACCAACCTAGCCACCCAGACGCCCTGTCATATACATAGTTTTTAAATGGATAAAATGGATAGAACTTGGCAATGGGTTGAGAAGATAAGGAAAAGGCATGATCCAGCACCATGTCCAGATTTTTGGCTTGGGAATATAGGTGGATATCGGTGCCATTTATTAAGAGAGGCAGCCAAAACAGAAGAACATGTTTGGGGGTGGGGATGGAAATGCCGAGGGGGAGGTGCTCCTGGTATATCCAAAGCCAGATGTCCCATAAAGTTTGACAACATCGGAACGCAGGAATGTCTTCTCCTGAATCCCCCCTCCTCCTTCCCATCCCTCATTTACTTCGTCAGTAGATTACTTCATCTGTCTTCTGTACCTTCAAAGTGCGGAGCTAGGTTTCACCTACATAAGCTCCCTTCTCCCCTTTCTTAAACAAACAAACTTCGTTTCTTAAAGCCCACTTTCCAACCAGCTTCTGCCGTATCTCTCCTTTCCCCCTCATGAGTAATTTTGTTTTCATGGTAGCTGCTTCTACTTCCTTCTCTCCCACTCCTCCTCAATCCACTGAAACCTGGCTTCCACCCCCACTGAACCCGACTCCGAAACTCAGTTTGGCAAACACAATGACCTCCTTACTGCTAATCGGCTCTGAGCTGGCCAAGGTGATAGATTCTGATGAGAGGTCAGAACATAACAAGTATCTAGTAAATGGGAGTTGTTATTATTATGGTTAGGCTGAATTAATTTTTTAAAACAGTACTGCTAAATTTGCTCTTTTCCCCCAGAAGAGTTATCTTTACAAATGGTCACCTTAATGAACATTTCATTTCTTAATGACTTTGTGTTTCTAATGAATTTGTGTTTCTAATGACAATGGGCAAATTCAATGAGAAAAAAAAATTGTTGGCATCCACTATTTAGAGTAGTCCTATGGAAGGAATAAAAATATATACCCCATAAAAATTGTTTGACTAAAATTTTCACCTTTCAACTAGATGTTTGTTTCATTACAGTTAGAGCTTCAAACAATGCAGGCTGCCTGAGGGGAATGGTGGGTTAAAGTATTTTCCTCAGAACTTTCTATGTTTTCTTCTAGTACCCACAAACAGCTAAGGACCCTCAGTAAGAAACAGAAATGAAGAATCAGGGTCATTTACTAAGTGGCATGTCTAATTTACAGTCAGGTAGTTGCAAAGAATTGGTGGAGTATTCATATTTCAATAGCTCACAGCATAAAAGGCATCACTGTGGTGATGAACACACTTAAATCATATCTTTCCTTCAGTGTAAGAGGCAATATGCTTTCATAGAACAGTGTGACCTAATCTTTCAGTCTCTTTCAGAGGAAAGAACAAAATCTACAAATGAGATATGATACCTGGTTTTTTGTTGTTTTCAGTTTTGCTCTAAAAGAGCAGTTCTTTATATGTAGATGTTTTGAATTGTGAAAGCCAACTTTTGCCATGGGTACATCTGCAATCATTTATGCTCAGATTTAATCATGATTCATAAATGATAAACCTCATGCTCTGCAGCAGAAAAACTTGAAATTGTTAGTAAAGTGGAGTTCTCTGTAACGTAACCCTGGTGGTGGACTGAGGGAACGTGGTCAGGGTTCATTGTTGGGTAAACGCAACACAGGGTTTTTAATTAAAGATTATGATAATTATAATGATGAATCTCACTGAGATCCCAAATGAAACCTTAAAGATGATAAAATCTTATGATAGGAGATTACAAAAATGATTCAATACCAGTTCAATAGAAATAAGTGAACTATTATTTTAATAGACAGAGAGACAGAAGGAGACCTAATACCAGAGCTCTCTGAAATGCTTACCCATGATTTCTCCTTCATCACATGGAGAAGCTCCAAAGAAAATAAAATGCTGTGCATAATGTGAGCTATCATGATGCACTGAGTGTTGAGTAAGAAAATTAGGAAGAAGCATTTTAACTTCATGTGAGGCATATCTATTTTTATAACATTTTCTCTTGTATTGTTCTTTTTTCTTTCCTACTGTGCTTTTTCATATAATTTACCTTAAATGTGCTCAGATTATACCACACTGCAGGATTAAAAACAATACATGGCCTAGACAATAAGCATAAGTCAGAAAGATCAACACATAAAAACGCACACACTCACACACACATACACATAGATTATTTTGATGGTCTCTTGGAAAATCTCTAAAATGTCTATGCTTTGGTGTCCAATATTGAGTTTCATTTGAATATGTCTCTTTTTTTAAAGAGTAAGGGAGTCATTTTCTGATACATGGCACTCTTTCTGTAGGTCAAGAACATACATTCTTATCTGGAATGTATGTGATTTAGGCAAAGGACAGAGCCTTACTCGGGTCATTGTATATCACCCAGTTCTTGTAAAGACACATGTGGAGAAATGCAGAAAAAGCTGAATAAGCCGACTCAAGGAATCTTGGGAACTCTGGAATTGCTGGGCACCACAAGAGCCGAACATCTTTCTTTTTTTTGATTCTCTTCTGAAAAACCTGCAGTTTTCATAGTAAGTCTTGACAACCTCAACCATTTTTCTTCTGCCAGATTTGTCTTCCATCCATCAGCTGATAAAGGAGTCCTTTCTTCCTCCCTTTGCCCCCATCTCCCTCTCTTCTTTCCTTCCTTCCCTCCTCATTTCCTTCCCTGGTTCTATCGCTTAGAGGCTGAAAAATCTTGAGTAAGTTACGTCATTCTTCTGGGCCTGAGCTTTTTTCCCAATGGGAATAATAATAATAATGGTAATAGATCCTCCTGTGATGATTAAATGATTATCTGTGGTGTCAGAATACTGTGTTATGAGACAAGAACTGAAAAATGTTATTTCTCATTATTATTACTAATCATTTCCCTTCCTTTTCTGCTTCCTTTTATGAAAAGTCTGTAAATGTATTCTCATACAGATACTTATTTATTTTTTAAAAAGATTTTATTTATTTATTTGACAGACAGAGATCACAAGTAGGCAGAGAGGCAGGCAGAGAGAGAGGGGGAAGAAGGCTCCCCGCTGAGCAGAGAGCCCAATGCGGGGCTCGATCCCAGGACCCTGAGATCATGACCTGAGCCAAAGGCAGAGGCTTAAGCCACTGAGCCATCCAGGCACCCCTCATACAGATATTTAATTAATATAGTTACATGAAGACCAAAATGTGAAAATTCTTTTTCCTTGTCTCCTATAGACACTCTCTTTGTCAGATAATGATTTGATATGTATAATTTTAGCTCTTTGTCTAGACATCTACATGCATTTGTGTATCACACACACTCACAAACACATATGTACACACACATGTTCTTTACATAAATAGGGCCATATAATTTGAAATTTTCCAGCAGCATCAATATATCTTCAATATCTCTCCATGTTAAAGCATATAGTTCTACCACATACTTTTTTTTTTAAGATTTTATTTATTTATTTGACAGAGAGAAAGATCACAAGTAGGCAGAGAGGCAGGCAGAGAGAGAGGGAGAAGCAGGCTCCCCGCTGAGCAGAGAGCCTGATGCGGAGCTCGATCCCAGGACCCTGAGATCGTGACGTGAGCCGAAGGCAGAGGCTTAACCCACTGAGCCACCCAGGCATCCCAACCACATACTTTTCAAATAATTAATTAATCTAACATTTTTACTCATTACAGGATATAATTCTAGGCATTGGGGATTCAATAATAACCAATAGATAGGACAAATTCCTTGTCCATAGATGATCTGGTTCTTATGAAGGAGATAGATAATTAAAAATACGTGGCTTGAAATTTAATGTGAAGAGCTGGTAAAAACTATGAAGAAAAATGAGGAGGGATAAGATATAGAGGGGTTAAGGTTAGAATGGTCAGGAAAAAATTCTGAGATGAGTTTAAGCAGAGATCCTAGGGAGAATGAACCAGCCAAGAGAATGTCTGGAGAAGGAATAATACAACTAAAGGAATAAGCAAGTGCAAATTCCCATGACCTTTGAAGCAGGGTAAGTGGGGTGGGGAGTGGGAGGAGATGGGCAGAGGTCAGATTATATAGGACTGTGGGTCATGGTAAAGTTGTTGGATTTGTTTTTACTAGCTTTATTGGATCTCTGCCTCACTTTCAACAGTATAGACACAATATAGTTTACTTAACCCTTTCCCAGTGATAAAATATTTAAATGTTTCTCTAAAGAATATTTCAAAGACCATCCCTGCCTCATGTTGTGCATGTGGGGATATTTCCCCAAGTTGTATTCCTGAAGCACAACCATCACATCAAAAGGCAAGCACAGTGGATGGCTTAGTTAAGTGTCTGCCTTAGGCTCAGGTCATGATTCCAGGGTCCTGGGATCAAGCCCCACGTCCTGCTCCCTGCTCAACAGGGAGTCTACTTCTCCCTCTACCCCTCCCCTCTGCTTGTGATCTCTCTCTCTCTCTCATGCTCTATCTCAAATAAATAAAAGCTTTAAAATAATAAAAAAAATACAAGCACAGTGTTAATGGGGTTGACATATGCTGTCAAAGTGCCATCCAAAAAGGTCTTCATTTATATTCCCACCTGTGATATATGGAAGTGACCATTTTTCTTTAGTCTTTTCAATATGGGACATTGTCACTTTCTTTTGAAAAAGAATCCAATGGGTAAAAAAAAAAAATCAAATCATGTTTCTGTTTTGTTTTAGCTTGCAGTTTCATGATTATTAATAAAGCTGACAACCATTTCATAGGTTTATAACCATTTTGGTTTTTTTTTCTCTTGTGAATAGCCTATTGATCAAATTTCCATTCCAGCTTGTGTCTGCAGCCACGCTTTGGACTGGTTGCTTTAGGTCAAGTGTCGATCCTTAGTACAATCAGCTGTGTCTGGAGGATTAAAGTTGTATATTACAAAACATAGCTCACTAAGACTGCTCCTTAGCATGGGCTATAAGTAGCGCATGATTACCTATAAACTATATGGGCAAAGCAGTTACTCTGATTAATGCCCAGTGCAATTTGATGGTGAGTGAAATTAGGAATGCAACACAGTATTTCTTGAGCATACACTAATATCAAAATTCTTCTAAGGGCAAGTTACACGAGATTTTGCCACTGTCCTCAACATACTTGTAATCTTATAAGGGGACATGACAAGTCTGAAACTAATTATCATTCAGAACAAAACATAAAGTTTCCAAGAATGACACGAACCAAATGATAAAGTCATTCTGAGCAAAAGACAAATCACAGTCAACTGGGAACTTGGCTAAAACATAGTGTCCTAGATTTTGAACAAATGTAACATATTGAGGCTATATTATTTTTGTAAAAATAATTTTATACTAATAACTATCTACAAAAGTACAAAGGCAGAAGTAGAAATCAGCTATAGCTATGTCCCTGAGAGAAAAGTGCATTTTCTTAGCTAAAGACTAATATTTTTGAAGAAATCACACCAGACATTTGTATATGTGTATGTGTACGTGTGTATACATCAATAGTTTTGCATAAATGGGGGCTTTTTATGGGCAAGTACCTTGTCAGTGTTTGGTTCATTGACTAATGCAGGCACTCAGGTTTTGAATGAATGAATGAATGAATGAATGTTCTGTAACTTATTCCTTCTATGCTAGTAAAGATCTGTCTAGTTAGTCATGTTTATAGATTGCATATTATTTCATTGCTTGCATAATTTCCTTAACCAGGCCCCTATGGATAAACTTTCAAGTTTATTTTCAGCTCTCCTTTAGTTTAAACAACACTGATAAGAATGATCTTGGGCTAAATCTATTTCATGCTCATGTAATCATGTCCTTAGAGTAAATTTTTAGAGAAGAGTTTTCTGTCTAAAGAATAAAGCCTATTTTAGAGGATCATGATGCTATAGCCAAACCGCCCTCCTGCATAGAAATGTGAATGTTTCCACACACTGGCCAAAACCAGGTTTTGATTTTTTGTAGGCAGAAGTGAGAAGTCCTAGCTATTTAGTGTGTGTCAGGCTGGGGGAGAGAACCGAGAGTGAGTGTGTTTTTAACAGACATCACTTAAGATTAGCTTTATTTGGTCTGGTTTAGAGAACCAGAACTCTTTAATGTCTCTTTTATGTCTGTTAAATACATGTCCTATTTATTTTTCTACTTTCTGCTCTTGGCCGGTCCAATATTCTTCAAACAAGACTCAGAAGTAGACACTGAGGTCAATGGTGTATCTTCTTGTGTTATATAATGAGCAGGGATTAGAATCTGAATTCTCATCTCTTTCTTTGTGGTTAAAACCGTGAGGCTATGCTGAGTCATAAAGCTTTTTGGTAAGACGAGCCATTTACCACAGTGTAACTGTAATTCCGGAGTCCATTTCCAGTTCTTTCAGAAGAATCTTCTGTGGATGGTTGCGCCACCAACTAAGTGATCATCTCTCAGCAACAAATCACCCTTGCATAATTACCTGGGGATGCTGAAGCGGGGATTTTGCAAAACTTCCTCTGTTAGCTTGCTGCCTCCTGGTTAGATTCTGCCAGCAGGGGGCAAAAAGGGAGACAGGAAGGCTGGAGGAGAAAGGGACTTTCCCCTGTCCGTTGCCTCCCTGCTGATTTCCTGTGAGCGGCCCCTCAGCGACGCTCCTACAATGTAGGCAGCAACAGTTCTCCCCTAGGTCGCAGTGGCGCAGTTCAGTTAGCAGCTTTTCAATGCTTGTGGAGTATGCCCCCTTGGGTGATCCTATAGTTCCCAGAAGAGCCGACCCGTCCTCTGAGGTGTTGGTCCAGCCCCATGGGTTCTCCCCTCCAAGCTCAGGGAGGCTAGAGCTGGACCGCTACCCTCTCCTCAGAGGCCTGAGTGTGGGCTGTGCAGGACCCTTCTTCTAAGTTCCTACATTTCAATAATTCCAACCATTTCCCTTTGTTCTTTCAACCACAAGGATAGTATCTGCTTCCTGCCGTTGCTGCCTCTGAAGTACATTAACGTTCTCTTTTTGTTTTTTGATTAACCAGTTCACAACTTTATATCTGGTGGACCGTGCTCGTGAAATTTTTTCTGTTGTCTCATTGGTATGTCCCCTATCCCTTTATGGACTCTGATGGAGACAAAGGTTACCAGAGGACAGTGGAGGTCTTGTACTAAGTATTTGATGAAACCAATTTTATAGTTGAAGAACAGATATTATTCATTTACAGTCACACACAACATCTATTGTAACTCCCTAGAAGAGTTTCACGAGGCAGAAGAAGGTGAAACAAACCAGAAGATGAAGCCAAATCCTTAAAAAGTGTGGTTCAAAAAATGTGCCCATACAACATTGCTTTCACCACAGAGAAACACCAGATATCTCTTCACTTGTTCCCTTCCAGTGTCAAAGTCACATCTCCACAGCAGTAGCAAGACGGCTTTTCATGATGGAATCTGGCTAATAATGGGTTGTTTGCAGAACTGGGGTGTTTCAGTGATCTGAGGTTATTCTGGAAGCTGCAATTCCCTGCAGAGAATAACTGTAGAAACTTCTGTTTGGGGGGATTCAGGGAAATGTCATGGAGATGCACCTTCGAAATGGCCATATATGTAAGTTATGGTTGAGAGCAAGGTTCCAGGATTTGCAGCATTGAGATAAAAATCCCTGTATGCAGGGACTGTGGTCCTAACAGATTCTTCCCTTTTGATCCTCATTGTCTATAAAATTTTATGGTTTTACAATTTCAAGTTATCTATTAAAGCTCATCTACCTTAAACAAGCTTTAAGAACCAAGATGATAGTTTTTCTGAAAATCAAGTGATTGGAGACTGTTTTTTTTTTTTAACTGTGTTCTAGTAAAACAAGATAGTTGACCAATTTATAGATAGAATCTCTTTTGTGCAATTAGCCCAAGGTCCTATCTACTCAACTGTAACCATCTAAAAGCAAACATCACTAGATTTTTTAAGTTATTGGTCATTTTGAGTATAACTTCATATAGTTTGGGTGAAAAAAAGCTCACAAAAGTATTTCAACTCTATATTTTTCTGTCTTATGAAAGTAGATAAAATGCAGCATCAGGTACAATATGGCAAGTGAAATATGGCTCCAGGAACCTTTTTGGCATATTTAGATTTTCCACTGAAGCTGCACTTGAGGATTTTATGTAGATAACCATGTGAGTTGCAAACAGTTACAGGTGTGCTTTGTTTCTACTCATCTGTTCTATTTACTTGTTCAATGGGGGTAGTGAAATGGTGAGAGCAAGTACACTCATCTCATATGTAACATCATGGGGGACCTTTCTAAAGTTTCACCACTACATATGTGATTTTCTCTAGTTTTTTGATGAATAGCCTGTGTACCCCTGTATCTATCAAAATTTAGCCTGGGAATCAGTAATCACTGTAGACATTACAAGGAGGAAGAAGCTTCAGAAGCACTTGACATATCATCTGAAGAGCTGGAGAACAGGGATCTGGGGAGGCTGCTGCTCAAACTTTGTTTCAAGTTCACCCACCACAGGTGTCATTAGGGGTCAGTCAATTTCCAGCTAGTGCTGCAAACTTGTCGCTATTGCTGCAGGTGTTTCATGCCCCAAATCTGGTACCAAAAAGGGAGAATAATGAGTAATGAATTAATAAATCCAGTTGGTTCTTTCTCGTCAACCACCTCCACCAAAGGAAGATGGTCTTTGCTTTTGTATCAGTCAAGGTCTAGCAAAAAGCACAGCAGTTATCTGAACAGATATAATTTAATATGAATACAAATATTGTAAAGCTAAATATCAAATTGTTGGCAATGTAACTCAAAAGGAAAAAGAAACATTGAAAACATAAACTATAGAAAGAGTAATTGCAGAAAGCAGTGATCATTCCTGGTCTAGATGAACAAAGAAGAGGCTGGAATTATTAACATTTAAAAGCTTTAAGGAAGAGATCTGTGGAAGTGAAACTCAGACACCTGAAGAGATGGACCTAGCTGGGTGGTGCCTGGTTTCTCTGCAGAGGATGTAATGAGGCTATTTTTGTATGTTTGGGGAATAAAATCCAAACCAGATTCAGCTGTAGCTGAGGACAGGAAATAGCTCAGTGGGGAGTAGAAACGGTACCAGTGTGCCGTATAGGAAGGAGTTAATATAGCAGATCTGATGTTGCTCTTTGAAGAACCTGCTTGTGAGGCTGGCACTTGGAAACCTGACTTTGGAATTTTCCCTGTTACTCAGTCTTAAGACTGATTTGCACGCCTTGAGCACCAAACCCTGCTCTACCTGCTTACCTAAATTGTTTGTGCAAACAATGTGATTCATAGTAAATACCTGCTTTTCTTCTGGCATTCTGGAACTTGGAAATCATGGCTGGTTGTATGGGGAGAAAGTGCAGATGTGACCAGCTCTTAACGAAATCCCTGGATTCAGAGTGACATCACCATCATGGTGGCAGAAGACATTCCTTGTTTTTGTTCCCCAATGCAACAACAAAAGTTTAGCATCCACTCATAATCAAAGTGCCTTGGTGGGATCTGTGGAATCCAGCACCATATGCCAAGGGATATTGTGGGCAGGAGTCATGCCAGTTGTGCATTGGGCAATAGGCAGACAGACATTGATCATAGTTGTGGACCCTGTAGTGATTTATGAACAAGCTCGTGCCCTTCAGGTATGGTCCAGGAACCCCTAGAGAACACTGTCTTAGATAATCACCCATGGACAAGAGGGCCTTTGCCGAAGTCCAGGTTTCCAGAGGAGAAGTTCCAGCACACTGTTGGAGAAAAAAAAAAAAAAAGAAAGAAAAAATATATATCTAGATTCATAGGGGTGGGTTAAGAGGAATAGTTCTTTACCCACATCTCCTGTCCTCTGGGGTGAGGCATCTCATGATTCGTCCCACAGTGGAAAGGAAGAACATGTGAGAGATCTTTCAGCTTCCTCAACTGTGCTTTGGATTTTGCCAAAGGGGTTGAATTCTCTCTTGCCCCATCTAGATTACTGAATCATGAGCTACATGACTGGGGAAGGGGTGGTGGAAAAAATGCTGGGAGAGCAGTGGATAGGACTCTTGGAGGGCATAAAAGGATATGGATCTTACTAATTACATCATGAGTCCCTCAGGAAAGCCACTCATGAGCCACGGGGAATACCTCACCCATGGATCCCCTGAAGTTGGTAACTTGGAAAAATATGAAGATATATAACATACCTGTAATGGTAAGTATAGAGCCAAATTCAGAATATTCTAATACTGTTGTATTAGATGTTAATACTAACATGGGATGTTAAACGCTTAACTCTAGTATAAAGGTTAAAGAGCAAGAGGATTAAAAAGAACTATAGCTACAATAATTTATTAATGAACACACAATATGAGAAGAGGTAAATTATGACATTGAAAACATAAAAGGGGAGAGTAAAAGTGTAAAGTTTTTGTATGCAATAGAATTTAAGTTGTTACCAGCATAAAATAGACTGCTATATGTATAAGGTGTTTTATGTAAGCCTCATGGAAACCACAAAGCAAAAAACCAATTATAGATTTACAAAAGATAAAGGGGAAGGAATCAAAGGGCACACTGCAGAAAATCCACAAAGGAAAGCAGCAAGAGAGGAAGAAAGGAGCAGGAAACTATAAAATATCCAGAAAACCATTAATAAGATGTC
Organism: Mellivora capensis; assembly: GCA_004024625.1. Lineage (NCBI taxonomy): Eukaryota > Metazoa > Chordata > Mammalia > Carnivora > Mustelidae > Mellivora > Mellivora capensis. The sequence continues at coordinate 11,150 of PISX010025109.1, forward strand.
ATTAGTAAGTCCTTACCTATCAATAATTTTCTAAATGTAAATGGATTGAATTATTGAGTCAAAGACATAGAGTGGCTGGTTGCACTTAAAAAAGAAAGAAAGAAAGAAAGACCTGACCATATACTGCTACAAGAGACTCACTTAAGCTGTAAGGACACACATAAGCTCAAAGTAAAGAATGGCAAAGGATATCCCATGCAAGTGGAAACGCAAGGAGAGCCGGGGTAGCTATACTCCGATCAGACAAAATACACTCTAAGCCAAAAATGGAAACAAGTGACAAAGAGGGTCATCATAAAGGGGTCAATTTATTAAGAGGATAATAATTATAAATCTATAAGAACATTGAAGTACCTACATATATTCAACAAATGCCAATAGTTAAGAAGGGGAAAATATACAATACAATAATAGTGAGGACTTCGATACCACACTTTCAACAACGGGCAGATCATTCAGACAAGGGAAACAAGTAGATATTACACATGGATCACACGTTAGACTCAATGGACCTCACAGGCATACACAAAACATTCTGTTCAGCAGCAGCAGAATACACGTTCTGCTCAAATGCACACAGAACATTCTTCAGGATAGATCATGTCCTGAGGTACTATTCATCTTTCTTTAATCTTTTTTCTTTCTATTCTTCAAAGTGGGTAATGTGTATGGATTTTTTTCAGGTTTACTAGTGCTTTCTTCTGCCATGTCCAATTTTTCTATCAGGCTTTTCCAGGGAAGTTTTTATTTTAATAACTTTAATTTTCTAGAATTTCTGCTTAGATTATCTGTTTACTCATTGATATTTTCCTTTAATTCTTTAACCATATTCATTATTCTTGAACATATTTATAATAGCTACCTTGAAATCTTTGGCTGTTAATCCAGTATCTGACACCACTCAGAGTCTGTTTTATTACCTACTTTTCCTGAATATAAATTCATATATTTCTGGGGTTTTCTTGTATATAGATTAATTATAGGTTAAAATGTGCATATTATAGATAATACATTGTAGCAGCTCTAGATTCATCCTATGCTTTTTGTTTATGGTGCTTAGTTGCCTGGAATCAATCCACAAATTTGTCCCATTGCCCAATCCCTGAGACATACAGCTGCTTTTCTATCTACCCTGTTCTTACATCTTCCCACTGCTGCTTTTTCAGCCTATCCCATTGTTCCTCAGAGAATAGAATCACCTCTCTGTTATCTTCTTATTTCTAGGGATTTTCCTAATTTTCACCTGTTTGGCCAGGTGTGTCTTCACTTAATTTTGACACTCAAGACTTTTTGCCACACAGGCCACCCATGGTTGGATGACGCATTCAGCAAAGGAAAGCATCAGACTCACAAATCTGGTCCACACCACCTAATCTTCAGAGATATAACTCTCTCTCTCTCTCTGTTTCTGCTGGCTTTGCCACAAACATTCCTCGGTTTTCAAACACATTGATTGTGTTGCCCAAGATTTGGCAGTTTGTGCTCTAAATTGGGTACTCCTCCTTCCTACATGTCCATATCACTCCCTTTCTCTAGTTGCTTCCCTAATGAAGCACCATGGGTTTTTTTGTTTTTGTTTTTTGTTTTTTACCATGGGGTTTTATACCTGGAAGGTATCTTAGAAAGAGTATAATCACCTCATTTTATGTGAGAAGCACCAGAAGCCTCAAAAGGTAAGATGAGTGACCCAGGGTTACAGAGCCAGTTAGTGGCTTGGTTTCCTGATTTAGTCATGATGACCCCTGTGATGCCTGCACCAGGAGCACTCACTGTATGGTTCTAATGTGGTTGGATAGTGCCAAAGAAATGAATGCTACCATTCCAGATATATATATATATATATATATATATATATATATATATGCATATATGCATATATACATATATACATTTTATCTCTCATATATATATACACACACTTTATCTCTCAAAAAACTATATATACAGTATTTATTTATAGTATGTATATAGTATATATTTGAGAGATAAAGTGTAGATAGTAAAGTGAATGGTGAACAATTACAAAATTGTTCAAAAAATTACAAAAGCAACTTAGCTTTTAGTTTAAAATAATATAATACTAACTAAATGTAGACAGGAGAGTTTTAGGGTGACAAGCTCAGAGAAACCTGTTGTGCATTCTTTGGCCTCCAAACCCTAGCGAAGGCGAAGACTTTAATGCATCAGAAATCCGTGTAGCACTACTGTATTTCTTCAGACTGTGAATGCACAGTTCCAGTAAATCATCACTCCTATGGCACTGGTAATTGTCAGAAGGGTTTTGAAATTTTGGCAAGTTAAATTTTTTTTAAGTGCTTGGCTTTCTATGGCTCTCTCTATTATGAGTCCTCTACAAATCTCTTGTGATAGAACATTGGATCACATTTCTAGGTATAGGAGATATAAGAGCTCATTTTTAGGAAACTTTTGTTTCCTCTTCATCCTTGCATCTTTGGACCTATTAATAGGAAAGGCATAATTTGTTTCTAGAAGATTCTAACATATTATGAAAGCTCTAACTTATATATGAAGAACAGAAATTTGTTCTACTTATTTGTTCCATGTAGCCTACTTTTCATGCTGACATGACATAGGCATAGAATTAAACTGTGTTACTAAAAAAATATCTGAATTGATAAAGAAGAGAATAAGTAAAACAATAGACTATGTAATTTTATGTAAATGTTTAGTATTTGTTAATTTGAAGCATATAATTTTATTTAAGATTAAATTTACTTTCAATGCTAGTTGCTACTTTTACAGATATGATCCATTTCGTTTTTGCTTAAAGTCTTCACATGGTTTATAATACGAACAAGTTTAAAATAATTACCATATTATAAAAACAATGCTTTTCAAACTCTAGGAGCAATTAAATTTGCATTATTGAATCAAGTAGCTTATTTGAATAAGAATCTTCATAGATTAAGAATTTAATTTTCCAACACTTTTGCAAAATTCCTCAGATAGATGGCAAGCAGGCAGCATTGTTTCCTTTGTCAAGTGGTCCAAAAAAACCTTTTGACTCAGAGAAATGAAATTACCCTACCATCTTCTCCATCCAGAAAGAAGGGAAGCATTTTGAAACTAGAAGAAGTAATGTTTGGGGTCTGAGAGGCTAATTGAACCAAAAGTCTCCTTTGAAATATCATTTTCAGACAGGCAGAGAATTTGTGGAGATCTTTACATAGTGGGTCTTCAAATGGCCACAAAGTTATTTAGGTAAACACTTACTGAGGTTAATATTTATTGTCTGGGAAGTAAAGTGACTACAAGATAGTCACATGGTTCTGAAGTAGGAAAGCTCTCCTGTGTTCTGGTCCAGAGATAGGAAAGAGGAGTTTGTTGATAACGGTTATACTCAGGTGTTACTTGTGAGGAGCAAAAAAACCGAATATTATGCTCAAAAGTAATTTAGGTGAAATTTTATTTTGTTTTTGACAGCTAATAGTTATAATGAAAACAAGATCAGAGAAAAGTCAGATCCAAGAACCCACATTCAATGCAGTCTTCCCCAAAGGAGTCATAATTGATATGCTTATTGGCTTAGCTGTGGCCACCTTGGGTTTGGGAATATGTTTCTTGAATATCCACAATTCAAAGTAGATCTTACTTCCTCAAAGTGCCAAAAGCTAATTATATCAGGCTATTCAAGAAGACAAAAAAGGGCTCATCAAGGTACTAAATACAGTATCTTACATGCTAGCCTGCCTGACATTTTTACCATGACAGTGGATTTGTATTTTTAACCATCTTCCCTCTATAACTTACATGCAAATATGAATGTGGGAAGTAGATTAGTTTATAATACTGACTGCGAAACTGAAGATTTGAGACACAAAATAGGTACATTTTGATCAAGCATGAAATGAGCCAAGGAAAACCAGGTCTAGATGACATATGTGGCCTGGGTGGTAAGTATTCTTGGAAGAGAGAGGAGAAAGGGAAGATACTAAAGAGGAACGGCCTTGAGTATATAGAAAGGAATATCTGGATACAGGTAGGTCATTTTAAAAAGGCACGTTGGTACCACTCAGTGAAAGTTAAGAAGCTGACTGAGAAACCTATGTATGTGTGTGTGTGTGTGTGTGTTTGTACATATATTATTTATTACATATCTGTACCTTACATAAGTAAAAATAAATAACATGTGCTCTATCATCTAAATAGTAATAAGTCATACCTATGTACTTATATATGATGTATTACAATCTATGTTATTTATTTTTTATGTTTAAAGATGTATTTATTTATTTTAGAGAGGGTAGGGCAGAGGGAAAGGGAGAGAAAGAATCCTCAAGAAGACTCCCCTCTGAGCCTGGAGCCCGACGTGGGGCCCCATCTCAGGACCCTGAGATCATGACCTGAGCCAAAATCAGGAGTCAGATGCTTAACCGACTGAGCCACCCAGGCACCCCTATTTTCTATTTTGGGTGACTAAAAATGTCACTTGGAAATAAAGGACATGTACAGAAATGGATTGAGAACACAATGGTTGGAAAGGGAGGGGCTAGAAACACAGCAAACTACACACCACGTGTCTCAGAGGACCAGACTCCCACACACATAGGCTTCAATATACCAGGTAACCTATTTGTTCACAATATTAAAAAACACCTAGAATTCACTACAGGGATGTACAAATATAATATACATATCAGATATACAGATTGATAAATATAAAAAAGATATATATTATCTTTTTAAAAATTCTTACCCACTCCATGCTATAGATATGTTTATTTCATTCTTTTTGTACAAATTTACATTTTATTTTGATAGTATTACATATTTTATTATACATATATTTGGAATCATATAGATAAGTTATATCTGTAGGAGTAAATACTTGTTATTTAAATATTTAACAACTCTTCTCCTCTTTGCAAGTCCAATTGAAAATTTCTATATTTCTAAACCCACAGACTTTTGTGGTGAATCTTTTCTCTTACCTTGATTACACAGGTATTTTTTTAGTTGCCGTTTAAGTCACGTACCTCAATTTAGAGACCAATAGTTTGAAATGCTGATATGCAAGAGCTGTACCAGTAACAAGTGCGACCTCAAATTTTTTAAATGGCCTCTGTGCGTCACATAACTAGTCCCAAATGGAGACCAAGAAAGCAAGGTCATTTTTAATCTCTATGTACATCTCGCTTTCCTGGCTTAACACTAATCATTCACTGTGTCCTGCTTATTGGAAGGGAGAAGATGAAGGATATAGAAGAATTCACTTTGAAAACATGTAGTCAATGTTGCATATCCAAAAGCTCCCAGGGGATTAAACATTCAGAAAGCCCTACATCATTTGCATTTTAATGGATAAAAATAAGAGTTGAAACATTTCTTTACACTTAAACACCATGAAAAAGCTTGTGTAGTTAATAGGACTGAAGTGGTTGGGAGCAGGGGGAGGAAGAAACAGGGACTCTATGAAATTTCAGGAAAATTCATTTCTTTTACAGAATTGGAGCTGGGCTGATTAAGTCAAAGTACCTGACTCTGTTAGAGACACATTTTCCTAATGAAAAGTACTGTAACTTCAGACCTTTCACATTTTCCATGAATAGATGTCATTACTCATTATCACATTTATCATTACTTGTAAAACAATGAGGTGGCAGCAGGGGGAAAAGGACAAAAATAGAGTGGAAAAAAATTCTGTACTGGCTTAGGGAATTAAAATGAAGCCTTTTTTGCAAAAGCAAAAACAACCTCCATGATTACTCCATCGTACCTTTGGAAAAGTGACATAATGTAGGGGGCTGCCTTTATGAAAAGAAGAGTGACTACGGTTTCTCTTCACTCTCCTCTAAATCTGAATTTGAAATGATAAGGAGCTTGACTGTTATAATTCTGAAATAGATAACAAGTTGTTTAAGTGATAATTACTGAATCTCTTTATTTTTAGAAACCCATTAACAGGTATCTCTTCAGTAGCAGAGAGAAATCTTTATAAATATTGAATTGTGCTATCACATGTTCAAATTTCTTTCAAATTATGGAATCTGACTAATTTCACAAGAACTCTTTGGTATTAATTGGCTTTAAGACTTAATCAACTAAAGACATCATTTATTAATTCCAATTTGAAAAGCCAGGGGAAAAAAAGTATCACCTTATTATCTTTAGTCAAACCTCTTCAAATGTTCATATGGGTTAGATGCTGAAAACGAAAGGTGCCCCTGGGCCTTGTGAGTTTCTCCAATTCAAAGAACGGGATTTATCAATGGGAAGCTGTAGCAGGTCTTACAGTAAAATCTCACCACCTAACTAGAGAATAAAAAGGGTTTGACTAGTTTTGAAACAAAGACAGAATGGCCATTTGTTGAATTCTTAGTCTAGGAGGTAGGAAGAGGGAAGTAAACACTAGATCAAACACTAGGTCAAGCAGCGCCACATTCCCAGTAAATAACTGTTGATTGCATTCTTCAGATACCAAGCTGTGGTGAAATGATGAAGAGGCTCTTAAGGGTACCATCTTGAATGATGAAGAAGAAAGAGTAGGGGGCCTTAAGAATGGTAAAGTCTCATAGTAGGCTGGGTGCTAGAAGTTCTAGCAAGACCCCATTCAGAGGACATACAGATTTTCAGATGTGATTCTTGTACATTTCCTGCCACTAGCTGCCAAGATTATGAATTGTGCTTGAAACCTTATAGGAGTGGAGGTTAAATTGTACTCATGAACAGAAAACACGTTATAAATCGGTAGATCCATTTTTCGCTTAGGAAATTGGATACCCTTGACTCAAGGAGTTCACATGTATAAAATAGGCAAATAAACATTGTGCAAATATTGTGGAAAGGATATTTCTGACTGCCATTGACAGATTTATTATTAGAAATAACCGTATTTGCAAGGTGGGATATTTCTTATACCATGAAATCTGATTTCAGAAAGGAGTTCTTTCTGACTTTCTGAGGTCTTTGATGTCTGCATTCTCTTTTCTAGTTACTCTAATTTGTCTGTTGCTAACTAATTTTCAATAAAAATATGGTAAATGAATTTTTGGCTTCTATTTTCTAGTTACTCAGAAGGATGAATGGAAGTAGGAAATTAAAATTTCTAGCAAGCTTTGTTATTAGAAAAAGGCCATGATTTAATTCTTTTGTGGTGATCTTGAGAATTTTTTGAGTTAAAGCTACATAAATTAGGGACAGCTGTTTTTCTTTGTACTCATGCTATCCACATAATCAAATTAGAAGACCTTGTGTCACAATGTTGGGGTTACTAGAAGGCAGGGTAATAATGAAGATCACCTTTCCCTTCCCAGTTGTCTACCACAAAGTCAGGTGACAATCAAAGACTGTCAAGACTATTTATTGCTAATCACAACTCCAGCTCTAGGAAACTTTAACCAATGAGACTAGGGATTCCATACATTAAGAAAAACTAATATTTACTATAGTGGCATTGTCTTTAATGTCCCTTTTCCCACAAAATATGGAAGTGTTGGCCCAGAAGCAAAAATTGCCTTACTCAATCTAAAGCCATTTCTGCACGTCAATAAAAAGAAACTTGTATCTGCATACTTTACCAAGAAAACTGAACAGGAGAAAATACCAGTCCTGCTTATGCACTATTTTTTTTTTTTTAGGGAAAAGCACTATAAAAAATAAACTTCAATAATTTCCCTGTCCATCAAAATCAACCCAAAACTACTGAAAGAAAAGTTTCAAAAAATAGTGGGACCTGCTCCTGTTTGGATGGTTTATTATTTTCTCTCAAATCCTGCCACAGTTCCTGGCAGAGCACAGGGACTTACTTCACCATCCATTCATCTAACGAGTATTGGCTGAGTGTCTTCTAAGCGCCAGGACCTCTGTAAAGTTAGTGAAATACACTATTACGTAAGAACAGTCAAGCTTTATTCCTTCAGGGAGCTTATAGTTTAATGGAGGAGACAGATGAGTAAAATAGTCATACCAAGAAATTGATAGAAATTATATTTCTGTGTAAAATTATAATGTACTGGGGCACCTGGTTGGCTCAGTCGTTAAGCGTCTGCCTTTGGCTCAGGTCATCATCCTGGGGTCCTGAGATCGAGGCCCCCATCAGGCTCCCTGCTCAGTGGGAAGCCTGCTTCTCCCTCTTCCTCTCCCTCTGCTTGTGTTCCCTCTCACACTGTGACTCTCTCTGTCAAATAATAAATAAAACCTTTAAAAAATTATAATGTATTAAGTACAATAGATGGGATGGTTGATAATGATTATTATGTTAATAGCATAATATAGAGAAGTTCAACCTAGTCAGAGGACGTTGGAGAGGCTTTTCGGGGGAAGCAGGTGAAAATGGAAGAATGGGATCCCTTAGTTATGGTTACATCCTAATGAAACTGGTGCAGATTGAAGAAGAAGCTTAATTATAGGAGAAAGGAGTCGACAATTGTATTAAGATAAGATGTAAAAAAGACAGACTGGTAACTATTTGGATACTTTGAATTTGAGGGGTCTGGAATACTCACGTGGAGGAATCGGAGAGGTAGGTCTCTTGCTCAGCTACCTCGAATAACTCTAGCCTGCACCACGGCAGAAACTACTTTAGAGAATCTTTAGTAAAAGACTTATAGTTAAAAGACTTTGGAATTAAAATCTCAGGAACAATGGATGGTGTGATAAGCTGAATAATGTCCCCTCTCCAAATATATCTACATCCTAATCCCTGGGATCTGTGACTATTAGCTTAAATGCAAAAGGGACTTTGCAGACGTGATTAAATTAGGATTTAAGATTAGGATAAAGCTAAGATAATCCTGGGTTATCTGTTGGGCCTGACGTAAGGGTCCTTATAAAAGAGACACAGGAGGAATCAAAGTCAGAGAAGGCAATGTGAGGATGGAACCAGAGATTGAAGTTTTGCTCTTTGACGATGGAGGAAACACAGGTGGCCATTAGAAACCGGAAAAAGAAAGGAAACAGATTCTTCCTTCAGAAAGTCTGGAAGAAACCATCCTTGCTAACACCTTGATTTTGGCCCAATGAAATGGGCTTTGGACTTATGACCTCTATAACTATTAAAACAGTAAATTTAGGTTTTAAATTTGTAATCATTTTGTTACAGCAGCAAAAGCAAACTGGATACATATGGTGAGGGAAGAAGAGGACAGAATTGAAATCCTAGGGAAGGCTCACCTCTAGGAATAATGGTGGAAAAAGACACCAGAGAGCAAAACCAAGACACCAGAGAGCAGAAGACACCAGAGAGCAAAACTAAGAAAAGGTGGACTCACAGAAACCAAGACAGAATATTTCTGGAAAAATAGAGGTGGTGATTAGAATCATAGTTCATAGGGTCTCTACTGCATAAGAAGGAAGTTGGAGCAAGGAGATTATAGGTTAGAGAAAAGGCAGAGGCTGGAAATGGAAAACTATGAATCGTGGGAACCCAGATGGATAGGGTTGTGATCTGTATAGAATATTGGAATTTAAGATTGTGGAGGTGGGTGCTGATTCAGCATAGAAATGGAGAGGTGGGCACCTGGGTGGCTCAGTGGGTTAAAGCCTCTGCCTTCCAGTCAGGTCATGATCTCAGGGTCCTGGGATCGAGCCCCACATAGGTCTCTCTGCTCGGCAGGGAGCCTGCCTCCCCCTCTCTCTGTGCCTGCCTCTCTGCCTACTTGTGATTTCTGTCTGTCAAATAAATAAATGAAATCTTAAAAAAAAAAAAAGAAATGGAGAGAGGACTGGAGATGAGCTGATCTGCAGGTGCGCTGACCTTCAGAACAGTGGTGGGTTTTAGAGCTGAAAGAAAGATTTGTCTTTAAGTGCCCATTTTACTGAATTCGTGTTGATAACGAGTCATTTTACGGAGTACAGCCACTGCAAGGAATTTTTTTCCACTTTTAAACAATGTACTTATATTTTCTTTTAAGATGGAATCTTATCTTTTCATCTTGCTTCCAAAGGAATGGCTGGGCTCAAATACTTAATTTCCCTTGAAAATTAAAGCCCCTAACACTACGCTGTATTTCCTTCCTTCTGTTCCTCCAAGCTAGAGTGCAAAAGCTGAGTATTTCATGTTCTGGTCAATATTCTGTAGCCAGAGGGTTGGGAGGAGGGGAGATGGTCATGCACAGGGCAGGGCTCAGATGAGGTGGCTTGTCACCTTTATTAGAACTCAGGGCTCGGGGCGCCTGGGTGGCTCAGTGGGTTAAAGCCTCTGCCTTAGGCTCAGGTCATGATCCCAGGGTCCTGGGATCGAGCCCCACATTGGGCTCTCTGCTCAGCAGGGAGCCTGCTTCCCCTCCTTCTCCACCTGACTCTCTGCCTACTTGTGATCTCTCTCTCTCTTGAATAAATAAATAAAATCTAAACAGAATAAAACAAAACAAAACTCAGGGCTCTACTCTCTCCTCTACCCTCTGCCCCCAGCTCTATTCTGGAGTCTCTCTACCTAGTGGGATATACTACAGGATAGGATCTATTCACTGTGTAACCCGGAGCCTTCACTTCTCTCAGAGGTCCCTCAGAGGTAGTTCATTTTTCCCGACTTCACCCATTTTTCCCCTGGTGGAGCATTTTCCACCAGTGTTCAGTCAAAAGAAAAAAATTGCATTTTCTTCACACCATTTATACGGTATTAGGGAGTATTTACAAGTTCTTTCTGAGGATGAGGGCAAGGTTGGGAGCTGATCTGTTTTTTGTACATTTTCCCTTTCCCTCCAGAAACGTTTGTTTCTTTCTTTGTACTAGTTTATCGGATTGCATTATGTTATCCTCTTGTTCTTATTTTGTAGCTGTGGATGAGCATTTTTGATTGGCTTCTGGTTTTATTTTCTCATTTTGTTAAATTCTATGGGAGGGAAATTACATGATGCAGTTGTGATCTAGCACCTTAACTAGATGCTTCTAAACAATAGTTCAGGGACGCCTGGGTGGCTCAGTTGGTTGAACGACTGCCTTTAGCTCAGGTCATGATCCCGGAGCTTCGGGATCGAGTCCCGCATCCGACTCCCAGCTCCACGCGGAGTCTGCTTCTCCCTCTGACCTTCTCCTCACCCTGCTCTCTCTCAAATAAATAAATAAAAATAAAATTAAAAAAAAAAACACAATAGTTCACTGGTTACTATATTATTTAGAAAAGGAAGTCAGCCTACCAAAATTATATTTCAGATGCAGGATTAATTATTTTTATTTTTGTTAAAGATTTTATTTATTTATTTGTAAGAGAGAGATAGAGAGAGAGAGTGAACAAGGGAGAGAGCACAAGCAGGGGAGAGAGGCAGAGGGAGAACAGACTCCCGGCTGAGCAGGGAGCCCAAAGTGGGGCTTGATCCCAGGACCCTGGGATCACAACCTGAGCCGAAGGCAGCCGCTCAGCCTACTGAGCCACCCAGATGCCCCAGGATTAATTATTTTTATGAAGTTGAATTTATTATAGATACAGCTAGAACTACCTTGTGTTTTTAATTTCCTTAAAGTGCCTTGATTGTGCAGTGATAGAAGCAGTAAAAATCAAATATAAATAAGTACTTGCATCTGACAAGTAATTTATAAATATTTTACATGTACTGTGACCATATTTATTTATGTACAGATAATACATAGTCAGACTATCTCTACAAATAAAAATGCTGACCACACCGAGTTGTAATTCATAGGTATTACATGTCTCTTCTCTCTTGGTTTATATTCCCCTGCATCCTTTCCCGTAATTATTTCCTTAACTCATGGCTGTCAGTTCTACTTTAAGACAAAAGCCAAGGAAATGCAGTTTTTGAGTTTATGCCAGTAAGTTTTTCTGCCTTGGAGAAAATAATATTTCTAACTGTATATTACAGTTTTTATCATTTTGAGGTTCTAAGTTAGAAACAATTGTCTGTTCTTGCTAAACTTTACATAAGCAGTGAGAAACTAAGCAGAGAGGCCACAATCCCAATATTGCATTAAAAAAAAGATGCCCAAAGGAGTTAATTCAGATGCCAGCACTATATACAAGTCTTATTTAATTCAACCCAAGATTGCCATTTAATCCCCTTTTAGTTGATATGCCCTTGAAATGTATGAATGGTTCAACATCAACATTCTGATGAAGACAAAAAGAGATACCTGATAGGGTCAGAATGAGACAAAATCATGTTGTGTTTACATGCACACACAACACACACATACACACACACACATAGGAAACTGAAATAAAAGTTGTTGGGCGACTGTGATTCTGGCAATGACTGTGGCTCTGTGCCATCCTGCCCCGCTTGCTCTCACTAGCACTAAACTCCTTCTGGGTACGCTAACATCTCATCAGTTATATAAAGGAATACTTAATACAAATGTCTTTCATTTATTTTTGTTGTTGTCAGAAGCCAAAGAACTGCAGGAAGATCTGATTTATTTCACTAAAATTATTTTAAATCACACAAACAAACCAAAATGGCAATGTGTGTGAACCATAAAAAGGATAATTTCATTCCATCGCTTGATTGTTGGGATCTGTAATTACTAATAAAAAAATCAGGAAACTCAATAACTTCTAGGCATTACACTAAAGACTAGGTGAAATTCCTAATGAAATATCAATGAAGACTCAGATGCATGCTATCTTTAGATGAATTTTTTACTATCTACTCAAGAGGGCTAGACGCCCTCTGAATTCAGTTGGTCTTTAGAATCCCAAGGTGGGCTCCTTCTTCCTTCATTTTTCTTTTGAGATAGCTCATATCATGCCTGAACATACCACTAATACTCTCTAAGTTATGCTATACATACAAAGAGGCAATTTATAGAGTTGCACTTTTTTGACATAGAGGATTGCTAACCCTGGTCAAGGTACGGTAGTCCCAGTGCTCAAGTCCTACCAGATTTGTATGAGTGGCATTAGTAATGTAGAAGGCCTGTTTCTAGTAACTCTTCTGTATCTTGGTTGTGGTTGCAATGGACTTTGACATGATAACCTATGTCAGCCATAGCTGGTACCTCTGTCATCTGTCTGAAACAGGTCTGTGTGTTCAAGTTACTTATGTAATGTTTTGCAAAATAGAGCCATAGTAAATATGTTTACATGGGCACTAGAAAGTGGATCTGAGTTTTCAATAACCTCAGCCTTGCAAACCACAGAGAAGTAAATGTTCAAGTGTCTGCCAACCCTCTCCTCTCTAGCCCCAACATCATAAATCGACAGATGTCTCATTGTACTGAGGCTAACATATTCTCCAAATTTCACCAGGTTAAATATAAATATCAGAGTGGAAAATTCATGTAATTTAAGTAGGCAAAACACTTAAGCGTTGCTTCTTGACTGACCTTGTCCATTAGGGCGAGAATTAGAATGGCTAAATCACAAAGAAAGAAAGGGAACAACTAATTTGGTGCTATTTATTAACTGAGCACCTACTTATATAATCGGGTATTTCATTAAAAAGGACATGGGGAGATGGAAAGGAGAAGGGAGTTGAGGGAAATTGGAGGGGGAGATGAATCATGAGAGACTATGGACTCTGAAAAACAACCTGAGGGTTTTGAGGGGGTGGGGGGTTGGAGCTTGGGGGAGCCAGGTAGTGGGTATTATGGAGGGCAATGCATTGCATGGAGCACTGGGTGTGGTACAAAAACTATGAATTCTGTTACACTGAAAAGAAATTAAAAAAATGTTAAACTATAAAAAAAGTCAATGAAATTACTTCGTGCATCATTTTACTCCTAAAAAGGATGTGGACATTGACTACTAGACTTGGAAATTACTTTGCATTTTGCTTAGTGAGTAAAATTTCTTATCGCTTCAGTGAACATTTATTTATCTAACTGAATAGCCGTATTATTTCAGCAAGAAGCTTCTACTGACGATCCCCTTAACAGGACTTAAACGTCATTACATGGTAGATGAAAACCTCTCTAGTTCACCCAATTTTGAGCATATTGCTAATATTGTTATTAAGCTATAATTTGCATAAATTGTAATATGTATATATATAGCTTGATGGAACTTTACATATGTGTATATTAATGTAACTGCAATTCTGATTAAGGTGTATAACATTTCCAGCAACCCAGAAAAATCACCTATTTTGTAATTCCTCTGAACATTGGAGAATAATGGGCAATAATTTTTTTTTCCTAACTCATAGGTAATTGTGAAATCAAATGAAGAATGTTAAAATGTCATTGAGAAACTATAATATCCTATGAAAAGAGGAAGCCTTGAGTAGTAGCATTAGTTAAGAAAGGTTTTCCCTAACCAAGAGATCATTGCTTTACATTTTGTCTTTCTTATTATATATAAACCTGCAAAGCCTGATGGCTTAGCCCTCAGCAGATCATATCTTTCAAAGCTATTTTTAAAAATTGAAAATGATGTAAAAGCGGTCAGATTATTACCATAGGCATACTTTATTAATGTTTCATTTATACTTGAGTGTAAGCAGGTCAAAATATTTAATTGCTGCCTCTCCTCTTCTCAAGGCAACTTGCCTGTGCATTTGCATGTGTAGATAAAACATCACTGCTAAAGTGTGTAAAACGATTAGCATCCGCTGGTCACAAACTAAGGAGCAGATTTCTGTATTTAATGATACTGACATAATTAAGGCAAAAGCAAAAGCAAAAGCAAAACAAAATAAAACAAAACAAAGCAAGACAAACTAATTATTGCTATTTTCTTTAGGGGCAACTAACTTATTACAACAATGGTAATTTTTTAGTTTCTGGGTTTTTTTTAACGAGGGCTAATTATCAGCATTAACATTTTTAAAAAGAGATTCTCCAAAGAGAATCTGAGTAATCAGAACAAGCCAGTGGGTTTGAAACATTTGGAAAAAGTACAATTTTTTTTGTTGTTGATGATTGAGTATTTGCTTGGCTTATTGGCATTCATTTTCTTCTTACATGTGCTCAGTCTTTCATGTATATCAATGTAAAACTTGCTATGTATTTTTTTTAAGAAATAAGCTGATTTCCTTTACTTCAATCTGTTATTTTATCTCTCTGTAAGAGAAATGGTTCCTTCAGCCCCAACAGAACTCTCACATCGGTTTGGTGGCTTCAGCTGCTATTCCTCTGGTAGCAGTAAATATTCCTCCGGGGAGTTGCTCTATCTCCAAAGGGCATGTGGGGCATCTGGGTGGCTCAGGTGTTAAGCTCCTGACTTTGGCTCAGGTTATGATCCTGGGATCCTGGGATGGACTCTTGCATGGGGCTCCCTGCTCAGCGGGAAGCCTACTTCTCCCTCTGCCTCTGCCCCTGTTTGTGCTCCCTCTCTCACTGTGTCTCTCTGTCAAATAAATAAAATATTTAAAAAAAAAAGTGAAACCGGTGTGTCTACAGCTCTTCTTGGGAAGCAGGTTGTCCACAATTAGATTTATTGACTTCAACTTTCCTTCTTCCTCTCTTCCTCCTTCTTCTTCTCCTCCTCCTCTTTCTCCTCCTTCTTCTTCTTCTCCTTCCCCCTACCCCCTCTTTCTTCTTCTTCTCCTTCTTCCTCTCCTTTTCCTTCCTCTTTTTCTTCTTTTCCTTCCTCCTCCCCCCTCTTCCTTGTTCTTCCTCCTCTTCTCCTCCTTCTTCCTCTTCCTCTTTTT
>PISX010025110.1:0-26643 GCA_004024625.1 Mellivora capensis
TTCGATTCACTTCTCCGCCAGTCCTACCTTTCAGAAAGTGGTCGATTTCCTGTTTCCAGAATTGCTGTTCTTCCTCTCTTCGATCTCCTGTTGGATTTGTAGGTGTTCGCAGTGGTTTGATAAGCTATCTAGCTGATCTCCTGCTGCCTGATGTCGTCTCAGCTGCTACTTCTCCGCCATCTTGCTCCTCCTCCTCCCTTGAAAAGTATTCTTTAACAAATGTGTTATAAACACTATTGGTTGGTGTCAAGAGAATGCAAAAAACAAGTGATTTTCTCGGGTGTATAGAGCAAAAGTGATAATATATATCCTCCTGTGGGCTGAATGTCTAAAAACATATTATTAAGATGAAAGGCACTCTTCTCTGTAAACAAATACATCAGTAATCTACCCATATGATTAAGTCAGGTTATACATATTCTAATGATCTCTGCACCTGTGTATCAGTGAGAATATAATCAATATGTCTTTCTAATAAGTTAGATTTGAAAGAAAACACACATACAAGGACTATAAAAATATAAACTGGATTACCTTAACCATTAAAATATCCTTTCCATATTTTCAAATGAAATAGAAAAAGAAGACTGTATCATTCAATCACCCTGTTAATATTAATAAAATTTAGTTTCCCAGGGAGATTTTTCATTAATACTTTCAAATTTCTCTTTGATTTGAGGAATAATACAAATATTTTCTCATCATTACCTTCTTCCTCTCTTCCTCAGAAGTTGCAAAGTTGATTTTTTTTCTCATGAGCCTTTGAAGAGAGCAGCCCTATCTCCCTTGAACATCAGATACAAAATGACTTGACAACACCAGAAGGTTTCAACAGACAAAAGAAAATTTTCTTCTTTTACTTATTTATTTAATAACTGCTTCCAATAGCTGTAGCAGTGTTTCCATTACTTTTTTCCTGAACAAACAATATCTTTGGTAGTAGATAAAATCCCAACAAATTAGCTTATTTTTGTCTTATGGAATTTGCATGTCTATCAAATTCTGAGTTACTACTTATGAGAGCAAGGACATTCTTCAAACTTGAACTCATGGCTTACCACCATGTAGGAATTCAAGTAAGCCATTGGTACCATAAAAAATTATCAAATATTTTGACAGATATTTCTGGAAGGCCTAACTAAATGCAACAGAACAGAAAAAATAACACATGGTAAAAGAGGTAAGGTAAAGCAAAAATGCAGTCTATGTGAATGGGGACTTCCAGAGTTTTGTAGAAAATGAGTCCCACCATGAAGAAGAGAACAGCCATGGCACCTGATGTGCATCATCACATCTTCATTATTTTAACAAAAGAAGACCAGGAAGATAAGTTGCTTACTTTTGTAAACATGTACAAAGATTGCAACTGAATCCCATGATCTAAATGTTTATTTTGTTGGACCAATCAGCTAGTTTATAAATTGAAATGAGTCCTTTTCAGACAAACTCATAAAGTAGATATATAAAGACAGATATAAATACATTTATAACATTTTTTAAAAGATTTTATTTATTTGAGAGAGAAAGAGAGAGCATGCACATATAAGCAGGGAAAGCGGCAAAGGGAGAGGGAGAGAATATCAAGCAGACTCTCCACTGAGTGTGAAGCCACAGGGCTCTATCTCATGACCCCAAGATCACAAACTGAGCCAAAATCAAGAGTGGGAGTAGCAGGCAGAGGGAGAAGCAGGTTCCCCGCTGAGCAAGGAGCTCAACCCAGGAATCTAACACTTAACTGACTGAGCCACCCAGGCATCCCCCCATAACATATTTTCAACTTGAGCACTACTAGTTGGCAAACTATGCCTAGGTACAAGACACCAGAACATGCAGATATGCTGCAAAATATTTAGATTATTATTCAACTGCTTTAATAACTTTTCTCAAAGAATAAATATTACCCATGTGAGAGGGTCCTATTTAATGAATTTAACTCAGAAAAGTCATTTAGGTATTGCAAACTGTGTATCCCTAGAAAAAGAAAGTCTGTCTCTTAATTCCAGAACAGTACTTGATTTCTACTGCTTTACCCTCATTAGAAATTGTGTTTAAGTTATTTACAAGTGAAGCAGTCTTCAGAGTCTTAAAACATCAGCCTTCATGAAATTTCAAGAACAAAGAAACTAATATTATAGAATCAAATCATTTGTATCATCTCTGTCACTAAAAATTTAAATGTTTTAATTAGTTATTAAGAGTCCTGATATTTGATGAAACCGAGGTCTCTTTTCATCTCTAACACTTAATAGGAATATCAGTTCAGGAAGTTTCCTTAACTCACCAACACAGTTAATTGTTTCATCTATGAAAGAGGGACAGTAGCAGTAAATTTCTATTTACTGAGCCCTACCTTATTCAAAGTTCCAGGGTCCCTTCTTAAGCCTTTTCTAATTTGCATGTTTTTAAAAATAGAAACTGCTTATACAAATGACCCCTACAAAACACTTTATCTCTATGGTACAGCCTCAGAAGTAAAAAGTAATATTCATTTTTTTTGTGTCTAAGATAGCACATGGAGAAATGATCTGCAGTAAGATAAGAACTGTCAGAGTTTGACACACAGTGTCACTAAATGAATTGCTTTATAATAAAAGAGTAAATACAGAGAAAGACTCAGAACACAGAAATAATGGGCAGAATGTCTCCATGAAGAATGCAGTGAAGCCACCATACCCAACGGCTGTCAGAGTCCTTCAGCGTAACCACAGACAGAGCTAAAGGGAGAAAAGCTGATACAAACTATCAGGTGGTCATGAAGAAGTCCCTGGTCAACTTAGTGATTAATCTGTAGTCACCCTCTATCAAGATTTTTAACAGTTCCTCCCTTGCTGCAAGGCCTGAACAGACTCTCCAAACTATTGCCACAACCACAGGAAATAGTCTTTCCAAAGAGGCACTACTAAGAAATGACAACTCCATTGACAATTTTGCAACCCCAAACTACCTGAAAGTCCCAAGTGCCACAAGGCAACTTCCCTCACTCTTTTTCTAATTCTATCTTCTCATATTCTCAGGAATACTACAGAAATAACAGTGGTAATAAAATGGCTTTTTCTTTTTTTTTTAAAGAAAACTATCATCAGAAACTTCTATTTTGCATTCTGATACAAACTTTAGGATAAAACTTTTGTTAAAAAAAAACACAAATAAATAAATAACCCTCAACTAATTAAAGCCCATATCCTATTGAGAAAATGCTTGTAATATATTTAACATAATGTCTTGCACCAAGTAAACAATGGGAACAAATAGCTATAATTTCATCTCCTCCCCAAGCCAATTGGTGATACACTGAGGAAACAGTTACACTACTTCTTCAAAGCCACTTGAAAAAATATTCAAGACAGTGTAGACATTCCCATTACAGTAACTTAGACTCACACCGAATCAATGCAAATGTCATTAATTTGTGTTCTGTTCGCCTCTTCTGGCTGAATAGATTGTTACAATGGTGTGAGGCAAAGCAATTCACTTTGGTACACATTCAAAAGTCATGGACTACCTAAACATACAGTCATTAAAACAGATCCTAAAGGGAAAAACACAGACACTTGACATTAACATGACTCTTCCAGTGAAAGCAAATAAATTTGGCCATGGGCATTGATTCCATATATTTTAGAGAATCATTAAGAAAGGTTCTTGTACCATTTAATACCACATGGCAAAAACAAAATGGAAAATAACAGACAAAAAATAAATTAAGAATGAAAAATGACTTCTGTAAATTAGTGAGATATTCAACCTAGCAGACATAGAACATAATAATATGCCTCTCAGGGATAAGCAAATAGACTTCTCATGATAAATTTAATTATAAAGATCAAATAAAGATATACATTTAAAAATTAAAATAGAGGAGCAGAGAAGGTGGGAAACAAATCTGACTTTATCACTTGTTTTTATTTCCTTTACTATTTTTAGAAAAAATAAAGACTTTGGCATCAGACTTGAATTTGACACCCATCCTACTAATCACTATGTGACTTTAGTCACAATCTCGGATTTTTGGTTGGGTCATTTGTAATCTCCAAACATGGATAATTATACCAAGATGATTGTTATTAAGGGATCACAAATTGATGACAGTAGGTACCTGCTATATTATCAGCAAATTTTAGCTCTTGCCTCTTCCCTTCTCTGTCTCCTCCCCCAAGGATCACTGATCTTCCAAAACACTTCTCTAAATGTGTACAGAAATCCTATCCTTGGTTCCACTAAGGTGATAACTTAGACCAGAAACTATTACAATCCCAATTACAAAAGCGCTTTATTCAAATCTGGAGAATAACAAAGAGAAAATAATGACAGAATCATATAAAATGTGCAAACATAAAAGTTTTTAAAGAAAAGCCTTAGTTTTGAAAAACACAGAGAAGTGGCAGGAAGTTTTGAGAGTCTAAATATTCTCATTCTCTTGCAGCCATTGCTTTTCCCACTAGTACCATAGAACTTTATACTCATTGACTTCCCATATTCATGTGATCCTGCTCAAATAAGAAGGCTCCAGTTACCAATGGTCTTTTCAACCTTGAAATATAATACTTGTCTCTTAGACTACAGAGGATAGTGCAAATATGTATATTATCCTTTCTCTCAAAATCTCAACAAATTAAACCTTATTATTATCCAATTTTATGATTCCCAGGTACAATATCTGGAAGCCCAAACAATTTTCAAATTTGTTTCAAAATTTCAGAAAAATTTCATAATCTAAAGGAGTAAAGGTTGATGGTAAATTGATTCAGTCTTGAGGACCATAGGACTTGACAAAAGGATTCATTCTTGTAGCACCACAACACTTAACAATACCATAGTAACATCTGATTAAATTCAAGATCACTTTCACAGCTTCATTTAACTATGAGTTCACACAACCATGGTTATTCTATTGACTGAAATAACAATAATAAATGTTAACATAGTGATAACTATGTGTTAAGAGACACTGCTCTAAGACCTTCATTACTCTTCCAATCATTTCTGCAGATTTGGCATTTGGGGATTAATATTATGTTCTACTCATAGATGAAAACACTGAAATCAAGGTGTTTAATAATTTATACAACAGTATATAGCTAATAAGAGGTGAGAATGGGAGAGGAAGCCAACGGGTCTGGCTTCTGAGTGTGCTCTTTACAGAATAAATGGATATGGGAACCAAGGCCAAGAATTATTAAGGGTGTTTCTGTCACACATAATGGCCCCGCTCACAAAATTATTGGTTTACCATTTCTGTGACTTTGGACCTGATGGGTTAATAGTCTTGGTCTTATTGTCTGCTTTTTTGTGTGTTTGAAACTTTGCTACATGCTTTAGCTAGATTGAACAAAATCTTTATGAGAATGTTGAAAACCACCCCCTTCTCTTCCCACAAACACAGGGAAGTGGTCTTCCATATTCTCTAGTGAAAGAGAAAATTGACTGCCATTGCCTTGACATGACTGTAATCAGCAAAACAGGTAATGTGGAGGCTCACTGCACAATTCAAACTTTCAAATTTACAACCAAGATAGAAATTTGGTGAAAGATATTTGGAAATTGAAATGTCGAATTGTTATGACTAGCAAAAAGACCCAGATTAAAGATCAATATTTTAAAAGATTAAAGTTATTAAACTTGGGTTTGTGCTCCCTAGAGAATGAAAAAACCTCACTCTTTTCAAAGGGTCAGTAGAAAGCAGCAGAAATAAAGTGTCATTTGTAATTAAAATGAGGGATTTGGATGTTGTTTGAGGATAAAAATGCAGTACCCATCTCTTCAAAATAACTTAATTACAGAGATCATACACGGGATTAACTGAGTTTTCAGGACATTCTTTCAGAGAACAAAATGACAAGAATGAAATATTGCAGAAGTGCAAATAGTAAAAATGTCCATGGAAACAAATTATCCATTGATAATCCAATTACCTGTTGCTTGCAGATCTCCAATCTGTTAATTATCTCCATTTATTTTGAATCTGCTTTCAGCCACTGGGATTCATTATGGTTCATTCAAGTCTCTTCCATAATTCAACACTTTTTACTCTTTTTTTTTTAACATAAAGAAAATGGTCTATCATTTCTCCACAACTTTGATTTGTAGTGTTTTCCATTCCTTCAAATTGTTTTGGATTAGTATTATTTTTCTTTAATATGAAAACATGGTCAATCTGAGTCTCAAATGGAACATCAGGTACTGAATGTATTAAGCTAGTATTGGCATTATTTATAGAATTCCGCGACTGTATATGGGACTTTATAGAACACATAAAAACATAACCATCTCTCATCATGTTAGTATCCATTCACATTCTAGTTCATATCACCCTGCTATTTCTCTACATCGGTGAGGCATTATTAAATATTCATGACATGACACTGAAACAGTGCAAATAAAATGGAAAGAACTGAGTTGATTTCTCTTTTTTATTCACTCACACGATCTTTGCCATGATTGTATAGGCTGTCATTTTTGCTACTCTCTCTCTCCTAGGCTAGCCAAAAAAGTCACCATGGGAATCTTGAAAACATCATTGCAGTAAACCTAAGAGATCTATATGGCCAGAATAAATAGTGTCATGCTATTAAATGGAAATGATGTTGAAAGGAATATACTGTTCTCTGTAAATGGAAGACAAAACTACTACATAAATCTTTAGTTCTTTTTCCCCTCATCAGATATGTTTTTTGGTGTGTCACCATTTTGCAATATGAGTATCCATGTTTCCTAGTTCTAATCCTCAAAAGGCGTATCTGGGGAATCTAACTTAACACATCCAAACCCGGCCCAGTTAGTCAGGGTTCTGCCAGGAGATGTAAAGTACGAGGGGTTTATCTGGTATAAATGTGACAGCAAAACTCAATCCTCCAGTAGAAGGCATCAAGTGGTCCTATAGAGAAGCGTATAAAAAAGATACATGGGCCAAACATCTCCTTGTACTACACTTCTGCTGCCTTGGGGACTTTGTGCCTATGCACATGCTCTTTCCTCTGTCAGTGATGGTATTGTCATCATGCATGGCCAACCTTCTTCATTTGCTCTTCAAGGGTGAAACCAAATACCATCTCCCCTGGGACAACTTCCCTCCTCTCTAGTTTTTGTGTTCACTTGGCAGTTTGTTCCATAAACAACCATTATGCCAGTAAGGTCACATTTGCTATGAAAATCCCAACTAAGAGACGGAGATGTCCAGAATGGATCCATAAGCAAAAGCTAACTGTCTGCTATCTACAAGTAAGAAACTAGAAATGTGGAATACATGGAAATGGAATGTGGGAAAAGATGTAACGTGGGAAAAGGAAGCATATGAAGGCTGAGCTGGGTGAACTTAAGTTTACCTCACTGAGTATCTGTGAAAGTCGGATGATGATAGTAACTAGCCCATTAAATTTTTGTGATGCTTAAATGCATAAACATGTAAAATGCTTAGATCAGACACATAGTTCTAAAAATGTGGTTGGATATTTTATTTTTGGCTTAGAAAGGGTTATAAATGTTATCAGAAACTCTTGTATAAGGAGCTGGGGAAACACAAAGATGATGTGATTTTGCCTGTAGTTCACTGAAGGAATTCAAAGGGGAGGTCAGTGTACCAAAACTTGGGAGAACACTGGGAATGTAATTAGGAAACAAAAGTGGAAATAAAAATTCAGGGTGTGAGTAAAACATGTCGGAAAGTAGATGGTATGTTTGGGGAACAGTAAGTGGTTTGTATAGCTAGAAGATAAAAATTACACCGAAGAAGAGAAAGGAGATTAGATTGGAAATGTAGCATGATATCCTTGGCCTCTTTGGGGTTCTATCTGGCAGATACAGGGGTCTTGTCTCCTAATTTATCACACTTTAGCTGTGTGATCCCTGGAAAATGATTTAAACTCTCTGTGCTTTAGTTTCTTTCACTGTTGCAATGATTAAATTAGATAATGTGAAACATCAGAATATTTGTGGAATAAGTATGAAGCCATCACTTAGAAAGTTTCTACATGTAAAAGCTGGAGAAAATCATATAACCTCTCAGACATTCAGGTTCTTTTATGTAAAAAAGGGAAAGTAGCAAGAAAATATTACTCCATACAAAAACAATATTTGTAAACTATAATGTGTTCTAAGTACCAACAAAATTAATGTGCCATTTCTTGAATACCTACTAAAGTGCTATCTACTGTACAAAATAAATAAAAATGAACTTATGTTCAAAAATGTATATGTTCCCTTATTTTTTCACCTATTCTCTCAACAAAGTAACATAAATTTTATTAATTCTATTTTTATTAAGAAAGAAATTGAGATGAAAAATTTAATAAATTTTCATACACTCATGCAAGAAATTTAAATATCTTGGTTATTTCAAATTCCATACTCGGCTCCATTTTATGTTTTCAGATGATTGTTATTATGAACATCACTTATTTTCTATTTATATTCTGTCTTTTGATTCTGGTAATATGTCTAATACTGGGAGAAAAGAATTGACTGAGCAATGATTATATAAGTAATGTTCTTAATCTAGAAATAGTTCCTTATCTGTAATTTACTCATGTCTCTGTTTAAACAAAACTAGAAAGGACAAAACATTTTTGAATGCTAAATTCAGTAAAAATTAGATATATTTACTTCCTAAGGAAAATGCTTCAAGAATGCATTGAGAAATTCTCAAAGTAATAAACAACCCACATGAAAATAAATTAGCATATGATTAGAAGCAAAATGTCCATCTCCACCTCTGGAATATCTATCAGACTATGGCACCTGAGCCTTTTAATAGCCCCTTGGCAAGAACTGAGACATGTAACATATTATGTAAAATCTCCCATTCTGGACAACCTTGAAGTATATTGTAGTGACATAAAGCTACCAACTTTGGTCCAAAAAAAGGACAAACCCACTATTATCTCAGGAGAGCCACTGACTCTAAGGATCACACTGAAAATAATTTCTCTAATTTTCATTCATAATTACATAACCAGACGTTTTTTTCTCTCGTGCGTATTTAAAAAAAAAAAATCTTCAGAAATACCTCCACAGTCTAAGAAAAGTCTATTTTTCCTAGTAGGAGAACCAATTATAGTTAGTTATTAGAAGATGACCTGCCATGGTATGTACAGACTGATTAAAGTGTGTACAATGTAAATTCTTTCTTTCTTAAAGATTTACTTATTTATTAGAGAGAGAGATAGTAGAGAGAAAGAGAATGGGGAGGGAGAATCTTTCAAGCAGACTCCCTACTGAAGCGTGGAGGCCACCAAACCTTGATCCATGAGATCATGACCCGAGCCATGAGATCAGGACCTGAGCTGAAACCAAGAGTCAGATGCTTAACCTACTGGGACACCCAGGTGTCCAGACAATGTAAATTTATATGAGTTGTCTCCCCTAGTATGTGATTACCAGTGCTTCCAAGGGGCAATTTCAAAGGGTGTTTTAAGCATCTTAAATTCAACCTAGGTATCAAAAGGAGACAAGAATCCTGAGGAGCAGTATAAAGCAGAACCAAGAAAGACCCCCTGGCCCACTAGAGCCCATCTCCACTGCATTCCTACATCCAGAGCCTATGTCTCTCCAATGCCACTATGCCCAAGAGAAAGGCTAAAGGAGATGCTAAAGGAGATAAAGCCAAGGTGAAGGATGAATCACAGATAAGATCTCCTTCAAAGCCAGGGCCCAAGACCAAAAAACCCCTGCAAAGAAGAGAGAGAAGATACCCAAAGGGAAAAAGAGGAAACATGGTGCTGACAAGGATGGGAATAACCCTGCAGAAAGTGAAGATACCAAATCAGACTAGACACAGAAAACTGAAGGTGCTGAAGAAGCCACATGAAGTGTGTGCATTTTTGATAACTGTGTACTACTTGTGACTATACAGTTTGAAATACTATTTTTTATCAAGTTTCTGAAAATGCAGAATTTTGCTTTAATTTTTTTTAAGATTTTATTTATTTATTTGACAGACGGAGATCACAAGTAGGCAGAGAGGCAGGCAGAGAGAGAGGGGAAACCAGGCTCCCCACCAAACGGAGAGCCCGATGTGGGGCTCGATCCCAGGACCCCGAGATCATGACCTGATCCGAAGGCAGAGACTTAACAAACTGAGCCACCCAGGTGCTCCTGCTTTACTTTTTTTTAAGCTATGTTGTTAGCACACAGAACAATTCATTGTTATTTGGAGGGGAAGGGCATATGTCACTAATAGAATATCTCACACCTGAACTGATATGCGGGAAAACAGTTACCCCTTCTAGTTTTGAGGAAATTCCCCTTGGTTCCCAGGAAGAAGGATACCTTGATGTTGACAGGCATTAGCCACCTTGGAACAAATTTCTTGTGGTGTGGAAAAGGGAAAATTCATTTATTTTTAATGTCTTCTTTTCCCTCTCTGTCTTCAGCATAGACTTGACTCCCTTTAATCCAGAGACTTGGAACCTGACCCCCTAAAATGATTCCCAGTATGTCAAGCAAACTGCCTTTGAGACGGATGCCTTCTAAGACTCCCTTTTTAGCGTGTGGGTCTTCAGATTGCTAATGCTGCCATTTTCATTTCATTTCCTGAAAGTCAGAGTCAACTTATGAAAAGTTGTTGAACAATATTCTAAGCATGAAATGTCAACCCTCACTCCAAACTTTCCATGTTCATACCACCACACGAAGACTTCACTGGGATTTATAGTGGCTTTCTGATTTTAGTAGTCCAATGAAGAACGGACTTTGGAAGTTTTATATTGTTAATGATTGTCTCCCGGTATCCTGCCTGAACTACCAGGGTTGTTTAAGAAAAGTATCTTTAATAAATCTGGATACAGTTTGCCTAGGGAAAAAAAAGCAAAGAAAACAGAATCCTTGGATTAAAAAGTACTATTCTCTTTTCTCTTGGTTTACCAAGAGCACAAAAAAGAAAACCAAGCATCTCTGTAGTTTTTCACTAGGGTATTTAAGAACATCTCTTTATGATATGTTGAAAAGCACAAGTTCTTTGGAAATAAAGAGTGTTTTATTACCTACTTGGTATTTGATATTTGAAGTCTCGGGTTCTTAACTGAACTTTATTTTCCTCTTTGTCAAGCTTTGTGGGAGCTGTGGAAATATTACATAAGTTAATTAAAGTAATACCTTTGAAACAAAACTTTTTACCTTTATCATGTATCCCAAACTTATATCAATATGAAGAATATGGTGAGTATACTCTTTCTACAGGATGCTCAGTTCAAAGGATAGGCTACCTCATAAGGTCATTTTCCCTTTAGTAGTGTCTTTAGATGCTCTACTCAGTCAGTTGTCAGATGGTACTTTATGCCAAACAAAATAAAATAAAAATACAGCTAATGATGTTATCATTTATAATATAACAAATTGTTATTACTGATCTTACTACCTCCACCTCCATTCAAACTAATAAGTGCTTTACCTCAAGAAATGGTGAGATTGGGGCACCTGGGTGGCTCAGAGGGTTAAGCCTCTGCCTTCAGCTCAGGTCATGATCTCAGGGTCCTGGGATCGAGTCCTGAATCGGGCTCTCTGCTCAGCAGGGAGCCTGCTTCCTACTCTCTCTCTCTCTACCTACTTGTGATTTCTCCCTGTCAAGTAAATAAATAAAATCTTTAAAAGAATGGTGAGAGGATGAATACCCAACTTTTGTATCAACATGGATGGGACTGGAAGAGATTATGCTGAGTGAAATAAGTCAAGCAGAGAGAGTCAATTATCATATGGTTTCACTTAATTTGTGGAGCATAAGAAGTAAGTTGAGGGAAATTGGGGGGGAGATGAACCATGAGAGACTATGGACTCTGAAAAATAACCTGAAGGTTTTGAAGGGGCGGGGGGTGGGAGGTTGGGGGAGCCTGGTGGTGGGTATTATGGAGGGTAGGTATTGCATGGAGTACTGGGTGTGGTGCATAAACAATGAATTCTGTTACACTGAAAAGAAATTAAATTTTAAAAAGTTTAAAAAAATGGTGAGATTATTTTCTAATAATTGGTTAAAATGCAATATTCACTGCAGGGGAAACTAATTGATGTACATTTTTCCTGATTTTCCTTTGTTATGTGATGGGGATAGAATAGGCAGTTTACTAATATTTTAGCTTAAATTGGATATCAAATTAAATAACAATTTATAACTTAATTTTAGCTGTAACCAAATTATACTGTAAATCCAGGTCATGAACTATAGAACAAGACATCACCAATTAACAAACGTGGGAACCATTCAATTTAGGTAAATTGAGGTAATCAGATGCAGAATAAATTTTGTCTTTTATTCTTCTTTTCCAAAAGAAGTTACTGTACCTACTTCACTTGTGCTTGGTCTTTGACCAATGTGTCACTGTGCATCACATTGTCTTTGTCTCTGTAATTCATAATATGAAAATTCATTTATAGCACAAAAATAATGGGCACATTTTACCTCTAATTAAGATTACTCATCAGTTCACACCCACCAATAATTCTACTGTGCTTTCAATTCATCACTGCTTACATTAATGTACCTAGTTGAATCACAGTAATGCCAGGAATTATTCCATCATAACCAGAGATGTACTAATTTATTCTTCTCAAAAAAGAAAAATTTTAACATTGAAAATTTAGAAACTTATATTGTATATGTTTAACAATACACATGTATAAAATATACATGTGAAAAATTTGAAATTTATATGTGCATATGTTTAATATACATGTATAAAATGTATATATGCATATATTTAACAATACACATGTATAATAGATTTTGCTATCATGCAATCTAAGAGTGTTAAAAGATATGTTTGCCTTCACTCTGAGAGGAAATTCATTTCTGCTTCAATATTCTATCAATATAGGCAATAACATAAAGCCTGTGGATTTTGACACAGCCAATTACAAAAAAATTCTCTATTAAAAAGTTCCTCATCCTAATCTCCCTCACCCCCTTATAAAGTGAAGAAATAATTTGTAAGTGCATAGGCTACAAGTCTTGGTTCAATAATTAGTAAAAAATAAACATGAGATCTCCCAATCTCTTCAGAAGATCATTTCCTAAATGGATATCTTCTGAATGTGTGCTTATCAACTAAAGTGCTTCGTGATTCAGACTAAAATCCTATGGTATATTTGGAGAAAGACCATTGGAAAGTGCTGCCTGCTTGTCTTCAATCCAATTTAATTCACAATTGGGCTTCATTAGTATCCTACAGTGCTGGCTCCAAGTTCTGCTGTTTGTGAATTAGAGAAAATTACAATGAGCTTTCAACCTAAATAGTAGTTCAGAGATTCTCTACCAACTCAAGAAAAGGTTAGCATAGAACCCTGTAAGTCTACCACTATTCTAAACACTGAGTTTTTCTTGTTGGAGTGTTTGGTGTATCATAGTCAAGGAATATGTTTTATGCAAAAGAGATTTTAAAGATTATCTTGAACCTTCAAGCATATTAAAATCAAAATTGGGAGAGTATATATGTCTATGTGTGTGTATTTGCAGTTGTGTGTGGGTAATTGGATGAGTCATGCATTTTCAAACAAAACAAAATTCTATATGATGAACATAAACATAAGTAAATAAAACCTATGTGTGGCCTAGAAGTTTATGATAGAAATAAGTAATTTGGAGAGAGAAACAAAGGGTAGATAGGGTTTGAGATTAACCTTGAGGGTTGTACAGAAGTTGGATGGGCGATGAGAGGTATAGAAGGCAGAGTTCTGAAGATAACCCCTTAGCTATCCATTCTCTGTTGAATCTAATACTAGTCAAGGTACTTGCTATGAAAAGATTTTGCAGATGTAATTGAAGTCCCTCAAAAATGACTTTAAACTACTGGAGGTTATCTGAGTGGGCCTGACCCAATCAAGTAAACCCTTTACATGCATAATTTTATTTTGCTGAGGGCAGAAGTCTGAAAGATGTACTCCTCCTGTCTTTAAGGAACAACACAAATAGTTATGTTGTGAACTTCTGAGGGACAACCTCTAGAAGCTCAGAGCAGCCCCCTGCTAGCAGCCAGCAAGAAAATAGCCAGATACCTGCAGGGGAATTTCATCTTTCAATAACCAGTATTATTGGAAGAGGATCCAGACCCTCAGATGAGGATCTCAGCTCAGCCAACACCTTGATTCACCCTGTGAGATCTAAACAGAGGATCCAGATAGCTGTGCCCAAGCCCCTGACATGGAAAACATGAGATAATAAATGTATTATCTGAAGTTGCTGAGTTTGTAGTAATTTTTTGCTACATCAACAGGAGCTAACACAACAGGGATACGTGGGAATAGTCAGGAGATGAGAGGACTCTAGTACATAGACACACAAGTGTATGTATATTTACATACACACACACACACACACACACATATACATTTGCCTGGAGTGAAGGGATAATAGTGGTAAAGAAGAGTAGTTCATTTCAGAGTACAATAATAGCTTACTGAATGTCAGACTGAAGTTTAGACTGTCCCCTAGAGAATCAATGTAGTATGGCAGTCTCAAGATGAAAACAATCTACTTTATGCCAGTATAACATACTTGAGGGTATAAGAGTGTGAAATAGGAGGGCTCTATGAGGCAAGCAAGAAGACGAGGGAAGAGGACAAGAGCAAATTAGTGAGAAAAAAACAGCTGTTAGAAGAAGAGAGTCAGAACAAGACAGGTCAGGAATTAGAACATCCAATCATTTGTAGGGAAAGAAATTGTGGAATGAAAAGCTATGGGAATAAAGAACAAACTAACCTGAAATATAGGGAAGAAAAAAGTAACAGATTCTTTGTGAAAATATTCAGGTACTCTATGATTAAAAGGTACTAATAAGAAAAGAATTTGATATTGGAAAGTGCCTGGCTGGCTCAGTTGGTAAGCATGCAGCTCTGGATCTCGGGGTCATGAGTTCAAGTCCTGCATTGGATGTAGAGCTTACTTCAAAGCAAAAACAAACAAAATACTTACTCTTCAACAGACATTGTTTAAAAATATGAAAAGGAAACACTAGGCAAACATGCTGATAAAGTGAATCATGTTTATAAGAAAGTGGGAAAGAGAAAGGAGGAACTTAGCAAAGTGTACTTTAAAAGATGGAGTTAAAGTGGTAGGTTTAAACAATCTGAAAAGCTTTCAATCCATGGTTAGTATGCACTAGGATTTATGAGGTTATCTTCATGTATGAGTGAGTAGAGCCAATAAACTACTGGTAAAAATTAGAATTTCATGTCAACTGACATTTTCTTTAAAGTTTCTTAAAAATGTATCAGATTCTTGAATTGTCAAGGGAGGAGAAGAAAATTAATACATTTTCTTTATTAGTCTATGGATCATCCAATTAGTAATAATATTCTTATACAATGGAGAACAATCTGGAATACAAGTAAGCTTATTGAATCCATGATAATAATTGAACATAAAATAACAGAGTAGGCAAAAAGAAGTTTGCTTGTATTTAAAGAGAAACCAGTCTTAAAAGTTCACAACTAAAGCAAGTTCTTATTTGAAGTTATGTGAGGACTATAACTTTTCACAAGCTCAATAAGAAAGAAAACAGACTCAATATTAGGAGGTGATCATAGAGACTGTTATTACTTTCACATGACTGATTCTTACAAATTCCAAGAAATGTTATTTTTGTCTTTTTCTTGTTTCAATTCAAGCTTTTTTGTTTCTGTTGGGTTTTGGGTTTTTGTTTTGTTTTTGTTTTTTAATTCCAGCGTGGTTAACATACAGTGTTTCTATTAGTTTCAGGTGTATAATATAGTGATTCAACACTTCCATATGTTACTCAGTTCTCATCATGGTAAATGTACTGTTAATCTCATTCACCCATCTACCACAGACCCCCCTCTGGCAACCATCTGCTTGTTCTCTATAATTAAGAGTCTATTTTTTGGTTTATCTCTTTTTTTTTACTGTGTTCATTTGTTCTGTTTCTTAAATTCCACATATGAGTAAAATAATATAGTATTTGTCTTTCTCTGATATGTCCCTTAACGTTATACTCTTTCGATCTATCCATGTTGTTGCAAATGGCAAGATTTCATTCTTTTTTATGGCTGAGTAATATTTCATGGTGTGTGTGTGTGTGTGTGTGTGTGTGTGTGAGTACACATCACATCTTTATCCATTCATCTATCTACAGACACTTGGACTGGTTCCATAGTTTAACTATTGTAAATAATGTTGCAATAAATATAGGGGTGCATATATTCCTTTGAATTAGTGTTTTCATATTCTTTGACAGAGGAGGAAGGATTATACAATGGGAAAAAGACAGTCTTTTCAACAAATGGTGTTGGGAAAACTGGACAGCTGCATGCAAAAAAAATGAAAATGGACCACTTTCTTACACAAAAATAAACTCAAAATAGATTAAGGACTTAATATGAAAGCTTAAACCATGAAAATCCTAGAAGAGAGCACAGGCAGTAATCTCTGTTGTAGCAACATCTTTTTTGATATGTCTCCTGAGGTTAGAGAAAAAAAAAAGGAAAAATAAACTGTTGGGATTACACCAAAATAAAAAGCTTTGGCACAACAAAGTAAACCAGCAAAACTAAAAGACAACCTACTGAACAGGAGAAGATATAAGCAATTGACATAGCCAAAAACAGGTTAGTATCCAAAATATATAAAGAACTTCTGTAACTCAATACCAAAATCAAATAATCCAATTTAAAAAATGGGTGGAAGACATGAACAGATATTTCTCCAAAGAAGACATACAGATGGCCACAGACACATGAAGAGAGGTGTTATTTATCTAATTAGAAAAATAAATTTGGAGAAATTAACAAGTCTCTAAATCCACAATGCTGGAAACTGGGGCATCTGAGTGTATAATGTTACCATTTCTGACTCCAAATCTGAATCTGCTGTTCATTTTTTTTTAATCTTACTCCCTCTTGGCATCTGTCCATTGGCATTCTATGAACTGGATTTTTTTAACAAGTGTCACATACATAGTTTGATTTAAGGAAAGAAATCTTTCTCCCTAGCTGTCCAAAAGTCTTAGAAAACACAACCAGGTCAAAGGAAAATAAACTGTAATCATTAAAATTGAGTAGTATTTCAGATGTATGGCACTACTATAAAGTGTATATCATATACTGGGAAACATAATTGAAAATGCATACACCCAGACTTTTGAGCTACAAAAATCTAGATTGATATATTATCTTCACCATTTACTGACTGTATTACATTAGGCACAGTATTTAACCTTTCTGGGGTTGAGATTTAAGTATACATTGAGAACTTATTAACTTAAATTCATAATTCACATCATATAGTAAGCTTACAATAATCACTGATTTATATCAATCTGAAATATGATTTAAAAACAAGAGATTGGATGAGATAACTTCAAGTTCTTTTCTAATGTTACAGTTGTCTTTAAGTGTGCACTCAGTGATTACTAGTAAATATATAGACTACAAGCCATGTTTAGAACAGTTCCATCATTTTCTTATGTCCATCTGCAGTCAATCTCCACTCCTACAGCAGCCCCAAGCAACTACTGATCTACTTTCAGGCAGTATAGATGTTTTCCCCCTGAACATTTGACATATTTGGAATTATAGAATATGTAGTCTTTTGGTCTGGCTTCTTTCATTTAGCATAATTTTTTGAGGTTAACTCATCTGATAGCATATATTTCCACTTTTTAATTGTTGAATAGTATTCCTTTGCATAGGTTTATCTATCCACCATTTAATGAATATTTGGTTTTATTTTTAATAATTTGGGGGCTATTTTGGATAACATTGCTATAAGCATTCACATGCAGGAATTTGCATGCACTAATGTCTCTTGGGCAAATTCCCAGGATTGGAATTATTGGTCATAGAGTAAATTTATTTTTATTTTTTTAAAATATTTTATTTATTTATTTGACAGACAGAGATCACAAGTAGGCAGAGAAGCAGGCAGAGAGAGAGGAGGAAGCAGGCTCCCTGCTGAGCAGAGAGCCCAATGTGAGGCTCGATCCCAGGACCCTGGGATCATGACCTGAGCCGAAGGCAGAGGCTTAACCCACTGAGCCACCCAGGTGCCCCAATTTATTTTTAACTTTTAGAAAAACTGTCAAACTGTTTTCCAAAGTGATTGCATCATTTTACATTCCCATCTGC
Source organism: Mellivora capensis (assembly GCA_004024625.1). Classification (NCBI taxonomy): domain Eukaryota; kingdom Metazoa; phylum Chordata; class Mammalia; order Carnivora; family Mustelidae; genus Mellivora; species Mellivora capensis. The sequence goes on from PISX010025110.1 coordinate 18,064, forward strand.
AATGTAAATGGGTTCCACTTTGTCCACATCCTCACCAGCATTTGTTATTTTCTATCTTTTTATTATAAACATTCCAGTGAATGTGAAGTGTTATTTCATTATTATTTTCATTGTATTTCTTAATTATTAATGTTGAGCATTGATTCATGTGCTTATTTGCCACTTACATGTTTGATGAAGTTTCCAGTCAATATTTTGCTCATTTTTAATTGGGTTGTGTGTCTTCTTATTATTGAGTTGTAAGAATATTTTATATATTCAGGATACAAGTAATTTATCAGAGAGATGGTATATATTTTACTCCAAGCTGTGGCTTTTAAAAACAATTAATGATTATTTTTGAAACATCAAAGTTTTTAATGTTGATGAAGTCCAAAAATTCATATTACAAAATTGGATTGATCATGTTTTGGGTATTATATGTAAGAACTCTGCCTGATGCAAGGTCCTCAAGATTTCCTCTTATATTTTATTCTACAAGGCTTAGAGTGATAATCCTTACATTTATATATGTAATCCATTTTGTGTTTATTTTTGGCAATAGTGTGGAGTAATGGTCTAAATTCATCCTTTTGTATAAGGATATCCAAGATCTCAGCACCATTTATTGAAATGACTATTAAAATGACTTCATTGTCAAAAATCAATTAACCTTAAGTATAAAAGTTTATTTTGTATTTTTAATTCTTCCTTTGCTTTATATGACTCTCTGTAGGTAAAACCATGTTGTCTTGATTACCATATTGATTACTATACCTTTAAGTTCTGATATTGAGAAGTATGTTATCCAATTTTGTTCTTAATCAAATCATATTGATTACTATATCTTTAAGTTCTGATATTGAGAAGTATGTTATCCAATTTTGTTCTTAATCAAAACCAAAATTGTTTTGGCTATTCTCCTTTGCATTTCTATACAAACTTTAAGATCAGTTTGTTAATTTCTGCAAAAAAAAATCTGTTGAACATGTGTAGCAAATGTATTGTATACATCAATTTGAAGAGAATTACAGCCCTGATAATATTTAATATTCAAATCCATGAAACTTGAATGCTTCTCCATTTATTTAGATCTTTAATTTCTTTCAGGAATGTTTCATAGACACCAGTGCATTTTGTTGTTGTTCTTTTTATTGTAAAACATTTCATTTTTTTTATTCTACTGTGAATAGAATAACTTTCTTAATTTCATTTGTTGTGTGTTTTTTGCTAATATATAGACACATACTGATTTTTTTATCCAGTGACTTTACAGAAATTGTATATGAGACATAAAAGAGAGAACACATGTGTACATGTGTGTATTCCTTGGGATTTTCTATATAGAGGATCACAATGTCAGAGATTACAAACAGTTTTACTTCTTCCTTCAAATAGAAATTTTTTTTCTTTTATTACACTGGCAACACAATATTGAAAAATAATGGCAAAGAGCAGACCTCTCTGCTTTGTCCTGATTTTAGAAGAAAATTATTCGTCTTTCACTATACATTTACCATTTTGCTATTTATTGTCTATATGTCTCACGATTCTCTTTTCCTTTTTCTTTTTGTATATGCTTGTTAAATAGGTAGTTTGTTGTGTCATTTTCAAGTGTAGTTATTTTATGTATTTTTGTGGCTGTTCTAAGGATTAAAATATGCCTCAATATGCCACAAGCCATCAGATGTGGGAGGTCGTGGGGAAAGATAGTGAATTTTAACTATGTTAATGTCACAAAAATACGTTCATTCATTCATCAAGCTGCTGTTGTTAAATCTCACCCATTCATCTCATTTTGATAAGTGGAATAAACTAGTTTTCCTATGAGTACACCTCTGTAGGGGCATGAAATTAAAATCAAAAGATGAGCAATTTCATGGTAGCTTAATGTTTGTTATAAATATAGTAATGTCCTCTCCTTTGTTCTCAGTGGAAAACTATCTGTCCCTCCCAAAACTGTATTACCAAAAGGAGAAACTACCTTCAAATATATTCAGAGCTTGTATGGGCCCAGAGCTGCAGGAGATCCCCTTGAGAACCATGAAGAATCTAAACCCACCAAAGTCCCTGACACTGGCATCAGCTACCCTTTTGATGTCCAATGAAGGATAAATGGCAACAACATCTTTTAAGATCTCTCTAAATCCCAGCCCCTGAGATGGCAGCTATAAATATGTCGGCATATCCTTGAGGCTGACAAAATTGTTATTATTCTACTGTTGATATAAATTAGACTCCTTTGGTGGAGTATTTACCATGACTTCAGCACAAAAATAAGAACTTGTTGTTACTTCATTTGGACTTACTATTACCTTAGTCGTTAACCATTCCTCAATTAAAAGGGCCCCACTCTGGCCCTCCTCCTAATCCACTCTTATAAGGAAAGGAGTCAATAGACTCAGAAAGAATATGCCTGCCATAATCCCGAGGCATCCTCTAATCCTGGATGCTACAGTGAGTAAGTAAGTAAACAAATAAATTAATAAATAAAGTAAAAAGCCCAAAATGGAGTCCCTTGTGCTAAGCCCTGTATCCCCAAAATGAGACTTAATTATAGTCTTAGCTCTTACAGAAATGGAATATTAAGCTGATCAGCCAGGAATCACTTCATCAGCACCAGCTGGGTAATCTGCCCGATAAACCTCTGTTGTCCAGGAAAGGAAAACAGCTGCAATTACTAACCCACTTTTTCATGGTATGCCTTCCATTTTCCCACTCCCTTACATCTACAAAAGTTTTTCATCTTGTTTAGAATCTCAGAGCTCCTTTCAATCTGCCAAATAGGATAGTGCCCTCTTTAAACTGATATTTTTCCAAATTAACTCAACACTTTCAATAGGTCTCAGTTTATCTTTTAACATGGCCAATATTCTGGCTGCCAGAGATCATGCAAACACTTAACCCTCCTTCCAAGCCCACTTTCAGAGTACCCAAGTGCATGTTTCTGAGGTCTATTTCCTCCAGGTAGATTATAAGCTTGGCATATGCACATTTAGGCCAGGGGATGATCAAGGGATAGCTGTTCAGGGGTTACATATGGAACCTGGATGGGTCTTTCATGGTGAGCCAGTGACCTGGGAATGGGCAGAAAAGAAAAAAAATGAGCTCTGGGCTAGAGACTACAGACCAGACACCAGTGCTCTATGTTCCAAACTTTGAGGAATTCAAGAATTTTAAATTTTAAATTGGACTTTCAGGTCATTATGTAAATATTAAGGTAAGAGTAAGATGTTTTATTTAACAGCATGTTAACTTGCCTCCTACCTTTTAAACATTTAGATATAGGGTGTGATGGACTACATACATATTGATCTTAGCCCTATAATAGTCTGGGATGGGATGGGGTATTAATTTCACCTTTGTGCAAGTGAGAAAATCTGAGACTCAAAGGAGTTGAATAATTTGGCTAAGGTTACAAAGCCAGAAAAAGACATTAGATATGTCTGGTTCCAAAGGCTATGATAAAAACATTACATTGTGCTTCCCTTATATTGTAACATCACATTTCTAATATTTGTGGAAACTTTAGCATCACTGGTTTCAAAGACTGCAGTGTCTTGGTGACACCATCCTACTATAATGAAGCCCAAAGAATATAAAATACAAGCTTAAGGAGAGCAAAAACTGCTATCTTTTTTGCTTACTCTGTATTTTTAGCACTCACAAGTAGGTACCTACAAGCATATAGCAGGCATTCAAAAAACCTGTTGAGGAATGAATGAATTCAATAATGTTGGTGTTTACAGTCACACTAGTGTGACCTCATATATAATGTATGACTGTAACCCCCCCCCCAACTGATAACACCTCAAAATAGAGGAGCAATATAATGATTAGAAAATACTCTAATGGGCTATCCATTCTAGGTGTGAGCAAAGGACTTGATTTCCACAAGGTGATTTATTTTTAAAAAGAAAAAAAAAAGAAAAGAAAAGAAAGAAGTATAAAATAATGTCACCCGTTAATATAGGCTTTCAACTGAGGAAGGAAGAGGAATGTATTTTCTTCAGGTCTGTCAAAGCCACCTATAAAACAAAAGAAAACAAAGCAAAATCAAAAACAAAAGCCAACTCTGTCAATCATCAATCACTCTGCAATTAAATAGCATCTTCTCATGACATAGGTCCTGGGTGATTCAGCAAATGACAAAATTAGCGCCTCAATTGATTATGAATTATTCAGGTAAATGGTTCATAAACTGAGATTAAAGAGATGAAAAGGAGCCAGGGCTACAACTTGCCAAAGGGATATGATCTGCTATGGGAGGTGTACTGCAAAGGCAGGCTCTCCCTTCAGAGGATAAGTACCTGGAGACAGAAGCTATGAACCATGTCAGGAAAATAAATTTGAATCTTGAAAAAGATCAGCACGTCTATGGATAAAAACCTCCACTCACACAGGGGGGTGAGCCATTGGAAGGGTCAAACTGAGGGCTGGCTCTATGGTTGGTGCATCCAAAATGGCTAGTGATAAATGACACCTGAGCTTGGCTCATTCCAGTACTGGTGGGGCTGATTTAATACAAAAAGTTACATCGGTTCTGAAATGAGACTTCACCAGAAGCACAGCATTAATAATCCTTTGTTTTTATGCAGGAGGACTGTATTATTTTTGCTTGGGTTTAAAAATCTCCTCTAGGATTTCTGTTCCTTAAGTGTCTCTTGCTAACAGGAGCTTGGTTAAATTGCTTATAAGAACAGAGGAGAGAGGTTGTAAATTGCAGACTTCCCAATTCCCAGAGCTACTCGAGAATCTTGTACAGTTGAGGGACATTAATATCTCATACAACCCTACTGCAGTCTTGGGGAAAACTCAAACACATACAAACCCTTCCTTCCTCTCTACCACATTTTCTGCTGTATTATTTTATCTCAAATAAAAACATTTCACCTCTCATTTTCTTTATGACCTTGGTCATAAAGGATAGGCAGGATAATCTTTTACCACTATCCATTTTAGTTCTAACCTTTGATGATTTCTGGGCTTTTCTGGGACAGTAAATACTTCTTAATGACTCAGGAGTCTTCATATTCCTGTTTCTCTTCTGATAAGGGGTCTCAGCTCCCTACAGGCACCTATTTATGCTAATAGGACAACCAAGAAAACAGGTAAGACAGTGACATATAGTTCCTGACAGTTCAACTAATTTTGAACAGAGTTTTTGAAAGTCTAATGAGAGGCTATTGTCTGGGAGAGTATGTGAATGCAAAGTAGTAGGAGGCATCCTTGAGATCAAATCTCCCCTGCCTTTGCCACGGGATGGAGTCTTCAAGTCTCTGGACTGAACAATTTGTATGACTTGAACATGGGACTTAAACTTCAGAGAACCAGATGCTCCATATTGATGGTATTTACCAAAGTAGCTGCTGGCCTCTGGCTGTGCCAGGGGGAGCTAATGGTTAATTAAAATAAACAAGCTGGCCAGTTTCTGTGGCAAGAAATAAAGAACTTGGCTGGGTGGCTCAGTGGGTTAAGCCTCTGCCTTTGGTTCAGGTCATGATCTCAGTGTCCTGGGATCAAGCCCCGCATCGGGCTCTCTGCTAAGTGGGAAGCCTGCTCTCCTCTCTCTCTGCCTGCCTCTCTGCCTACTTGTGATCTCTCTGTCAAATAAATAAATAAAATCTTAAGAAGAAGAAATAAAAAACTTGGAATAACCCAGAAAAAAATATATCTGAAGGTCATCAGCAATGTATTTACCAATTTTTAACCTTCCCTTCAGGGTTTTTCATGTTGACATAATCTCTTATTCATTCAACAAATATTTATTAAATGTCAACTTCATGTCACTTAATGTGCTAGGCACTTTGGAATCAAGGAGAGAATCTAATTCCTGACCTCAGACAACTAATAGTCTAAAGGGGAAAGACCTTACTTTAGCTTAATTACCTCCATAAAGGTCAAATTCTGAGATACTGGACTTCTTAAGACTTCAGCATACAAATTATGGACAAACACAATTCAGCCCATAAAACCAGGTGATGGTGTTCTGGCCAATGGAATATAGGGAAAAGTTATATTAACCCTTTATACCACTGGTTCATTAAAAACTACTGTCTGTGAAATCCAAGCTCTTTCTCCTTCCTGCCACCTTGAGCAAAAATAAACACAGTAAGCATGGAAGCCACAAGCTTAAGTAAGTAAAACTACAAGAGAAAGATACCGGGATTCCTGATCCACCCCTGGAAGGAGATTAGTCAATCTGCCAGGATCATACACCCTGGACATTACACAAGCAACAAATTTAAAGAAAAAAAAAAAAGCTATGTTTAAGCCATTGTACACATTGAATATGTTCAGCAACTAGCTTTGTAAAATAAAACTGTCTTGGGTTGAAAACATACAACATACATATATACACACAGAAATGCTTAAAACTGAGTTACTTATCTTCAAAATAATACTCAAAATATACATTTTCTTCTTTTAACCCAATGGGCTTATTTACTTTGATTTTTAAGACATATCAGGGTTATAATTCTAAGCAAATTCTCTGAAAAAGTGGCTAAGAGGGTCCTCAAAGTATTGAGAAAAAGTGTCCACAAATCTCATCTTGGCATCCCTCGATCACCAACCAAATTGTTCAGCTGTCCTAAGCTTCAAACCATAGCTTTAACTACACCACATCTTTTAAGATAAATCTGTTAAACTTGAGTTACAGAGAAATGTTGATGAAATGTGTCTAATATTATTTTATAGACTTAACATTTTTGAAGGCTTAACAATTGGAACCAAACTCTAAATGACTTTAAAATACGGAAGATTTCAAGTTGTCCCCCACTAATTTAAACTAGAATTGTTGTGGAATATTATATTGAGTCATTAAATATCTGCGTCTATGTGAAGTTAGGTAGGTCTAGAAAATATAGTCTGAAGAAATATTTCACCAAATTTTCTGACACTGTGACTCATATAAGTTTTGAAATTTGAATTTTAATGCCAAAATTTGGAGATTATAAGACAGGCACTATTGATGAGTCACAGGATATTAGGTCTAGGCTATTCCAATTCAATTAAAAAAGCTGGCTTCTAAGTTCTAAATATCTGTTGATGTGTACACTAAATTTACTAGACAAGGAGTCTGAATTATACACATTTAGTGAGATACAATAATAGTCTGTATTTTTGATGTGTGATATTTATCACTTGCCACCTGTATTAGTGCAGATAGGAAAAACATCAAGCTGTAAATCCAGCTGTAGGATGCTGATGCCTGGGATAAAATTATAACTGGTACCTTAAGATAAAGGCACAGGAAGAGAACAATGTAATTGCTTGGAGAACTTTATTAATAACCCAAGGCTCAAATGATCACAACAACTTTGTTATTGCAATGTTCTATGCCAAAAGGCATCTGGCCATATATTTGCCAATTTCCATTTTGCCGAACAGTTCACTGGATTCTACTGCTGAGTTGTTTCATTTTACTGGAATGTTTAGGACATTGCCAAATCACAAAAATAACTAATTAAAGAAGTCAAACTGGATATTAACTCCTTATAGTATATATAGTTTACAAATATTTTCTCCCATTCCATAGGTTTGCCTTTTCAATGATGACTGTTTTCTTTACTGTGCAGAGACTTTTTAGTGTGATGTAGTCCCACTTGACTTTTGTTGCTTGTGTTTTTGATGTCAAGTCCCAAAAATTATTGCGAAAACCAATGTCAACAAAACCTATGTTCTCTTCTAGGAGTTCTACAGTTTCATGATATACACTTAATTCATTTTGAGTTGGTTTTGTGCATGGCATAAGATAAAGATCAATTTCATTCTTTTGCACATGAATATCCAGTTTCCAAACACCATTTAGAGAAAAAACTATCCTTAGCCTGTTGTGTATTCTTGGCACTTTTGTCAAAGATTAGTTGACTCTATATGCTTGCATTTACTTCTGGGCTTTCTTTCATGGGTATATGTGACTGTTTTTATCCCAGTTCCATACTATTTTGATGATATAGCTTTCTAAGGAATCCTACAACTCAATAGCAAAATAATAATAATCACCCAATTAAAAATGGAATAATGGGGGCGCCTGGGTGGCTCAGTGGGTTAAAGCCTCTGCCTTCGGCTCAGGTCATGATCCCAGGGTCCAGGGATCGAGCCCCGCATCGGGCTCTCTGCTCAGCAGGGAGCCTGCTTCCTCCCCTCTCTCTCTGCCTGCCTCTCTGCCTACTTGTGATCTCTGTCTGTCAAATAAATAGATAAAATCTTAAAAATAAATAAATAAATAAATAAATAAATAAATAAATAAATAATAGGATAAGGAAGACCTACAAATGGCCAAAAGACACATGAAAAGATGTTCAGTGTCACTAGTCATTGGACAAATGCAAATCAAAACCACAGTGAGATACCAATTTACAACCGTACAAATAGCTATTATCAAAAAGTAAAAGATACCAGTACCATGCTGTCTTGGTGATCACAGCTTTGTAGTAAAGCTTGAAATCAGGTAATGAGATGCCACCAGTTTTATTTTTGTTTTTCAACATTTCCTTAGCGATTCGGGGTCTCTTCTGATTCCATACAAATTTTAGGATTATTTGCTCCAGCTCTTTGAAAAATACTGGTGGAATTTTGATGGGAATGGCATTAAAA
>PISX010025111.1:0-26659 GCA_004024625.1 Mellivora capensis
TTCCAATTCCCACAATTTCCCCCTGCGATCCTTTGCTCTTTTTGAGTGCTTTCTATCAGACTTCAAGTTAATGCTGGTCCCCAGTCGTAGGGCACTCTCGTATTGGGGTATTACTTCCAATGGGTCTCTTCTGGTGGCTCCCTCCCCCTTTTGTTTATCTTCCGATACCAGTCCGGCGTTCCCACTCCATTTTACCTGCCCACTGGTGTCTTCTGCCCCCGTAGAGATCCTGACATGTAGAATTCTGATCTCAGGCTGATTTCATGGGTGATCAGAGTCCCTTGGTAGGTAATCAGCTCACTTTAGGGGACACGTTGAACCAGCACCTCCTCCTAGTTCCCCGCCATCTTGTCTCCTCAAGAAGGACATTTTAGAACACTACTCTGATCCTCCCACCCAAGGATTGACTATTTGAGTTTAGAGACTTGACATTCTATTTGAATTTAGCAGAATAAAAAGAAATGGAAGGAAAGACTTAGTTTCTGACAGATGTTTCTTCAGTGTGAGAGGAACTAACTCTTAAGTAATTTCTTGCTTTCATTTTCTCTTTTTCTAAAGAGGTAAACATGAAGAAGTTGTTGTGATGTGTTTAACACATCTTTGGTGGGTGCGAGTTTAAATGTTAGGTAAATGTTAGTAAAACTTAGTCAAAGGTCAGAGGACACATCAAAGTCTAGACAAACAAGCAAACAAGACAATTTTTCTTTATTGGAGTAAAAAAAAGATTTAGGCTAATTTTTATGATTATTCTTCAATAAAGGTTAATAGACAAAAATCTTATCTATAATAAAAAATATTTTATAAAAGTGACAAAGCACTTGAAGAAAGAGGAGCAGACACATCATGGGGAAAATGGGGAAGTATGGCCAGTTTCTGTGGTAACTTCAAATGCCTTCATGCCATCAGAAGTTCATTTTCTTCTTGTTTCCGAGTTACTTGAGCAATCGAATTATATTTATTTATGCTCACATATATTGAATCCTTAATCTCTACATGCCAGATAGTGTCCTCAACTCAACACACCATAACTGATTTTATCCTTACAACTCTATGACTTTGCAGATGAGGAACGGAGGAGCCGGGGTTGGGTTGACTAAGATCCCACGGCTAACATGGCTAGGTGGTTTTGAGGGAGAGACACCCTCTACTCCACCTTCAGAGAGATCATCTAGTCAAACTCTTTTGTTTCTGAATCAGGAAGCTGAGGCCAGAGAGGCTTAAGTGATACCCACAGCACACCTGGGCTGCTCTCCACATCATCTTATTCTTATTCTAGTGCTCTCTCAAGAATTCTGACTTTGGTTCCAGTCATGTGATTTAGCCTGGGACTAAATAGCCCTCACTGCCAACTCTAGGTACTGGGGCCCATTGGGGATGCTGGCGTTCTCTCAGGAGCTGCACCATTGTCGGTGGGCATGGGAGCTCCTGGACCGGTATTTCTGTCTGCGATGCACCGAGAGTCAGAAGTATCAGATGGTAAGGGATCGACGGGGTGGGACCAGCTGGAGGCTCCGGGGACTGCTGAGGCAGACATGTGAGGCAGTGCTGCATGAGAAGGTGCAGGGGACCATCCCCCCTTTACCTCCACCGCTGGCCCTGGAGTTAGAACCCCAGGTGAGAAGGTGCCATAAGGAAAAGAGTGATGGGTTTTCTTCGGCAGATGGATGATGCCAGGCAGGGCGTGAGGGCACAGACCACGTGCTAGGGCCTGGGGAGCGTGCCCCTTTGTGTCTTCATTTTCAACGCCAGCTCCTTGTTGTTTTTTAGCAACAGCTTGGTAGTGTTCCTCAGGTTCCAGCCTTTCAACATCTGAATGTCATTCCTTTGGCGGACCGATTTTTTTCCCCCTCCACTTCTTCACTCGGCGATGACAGGAGAAACTGTTAGTTTTTTAAAAAAAAGTTGATTTAATGGTCCACTTGCAAGAAGCCACATAGCAACCAATCTGTTCTTAAGATTTGGGATTTATTTGATTCATCTTCTCAGATGACTTATTGAAATTGTCTTTAGAATGTGTCTAAAATGGATGTTGTGTGCTTTGCGGATGGCACCAGACCCACAGTTTCCATCCAGGTATTTATTTAATTGTCTCTTCTAATTCCCTCTCCTGACACTCATCTTGAAGTTTACTTTTGCCATTTTGTTGGAACAACCCTACACCCCTGCCCCAAACATTTAACTCCTCTCAGATAAATCCAAGCCCAACCCTGAAATTCCCAGGTTGGCCCTAAATCAATGCCAGACCTTATGGTATGTTAGTAATGGCTCACACTTCAGGGAGAAGAATTTTCATGAATAGTCGCCGAGATGCGCATAAAAGCAGCAGACAGCACACACTTCGGCCGCAGCCATCACTATAAGGCAGGTAGAAACGATTCGGTGGTGAGAGAAGATATTTATTATTAGGGCATAAAATGAATATTAGAAGTGTGTGCTCAAAAGCCCGAACCTCTCCAAATTTAAGCTGAATTCTTTAATTACACTTGAATTTGGTCCTAAGGGAAAGATCCGGAGATTCAGGGTCTTTTATAGGGGAGGATGATCTCCTGGTGTGGGCTGTTTCTTGGGGTTTTGTCTGTTAATGGACTGGCTGCTCTTCAGAAAGGAATGCTCCTTGATTATGAAACAGGGCAGAAGCCCCATCTTCTCCAGTACGTGGAGGACACTTCAAAGGGCATGGACCATGGGCCAGACTTCACTTTTCTTTCTGTCAGAATCTATGTGACACAGTCAGGCATCATATAGGACAAACCTGGGAAAATGACCTCTCCTCAGTATGTCTGTTTCCTCCTCTGCAAAATCAGCGGTGTAGAATGGAGGTGCTCCCACCAATACTGTTCTTGTCTCACTGTGAATTCTATACTAAGGTTTTGGAATCATAAAAGTTGAACACTTTAGAAGCCACCTGGTCTATGGGCCCCCTGTTGGCTTAGCTGGTTAAGTGTCTGACTCTTGAATTTGGCTCAGGTCACGATCTCAGGGTTGTGAGACTGAGTCCTGTGTCAGGCGCCACACTCCTAAGGTGGAGATTCTCTTAAGTGCCCCTGCTTAAGATTCTCTCTCTCCCTTTCCTTCTGCTCTCTCCTCTCCCTTTCTAAAACAAAACAAAACAAAACAAAACACAAAAACAGAGTCACCTGGTCTAACTTCCTGGCTCAGTTAGCCCTTGCGGTGTACCAAACCATGCAAAAACTTAGTTAAAACAGGGTGTTATTTCTTGTAATTCTGTATGGCTGAGCAGTCTCTCTTCTTCTTTTCCTGGGCTCATTCATGTCGGATTTCAGCCAGAGAATAAGCGGGGCCAGGATCTCCAAGACGGTTTCACTCACACGTCTGAAAGTTGGTGCTGGCTGTTGGTTGGGGACCCTCTAGTAGATGAGATTGGCTTCCTCACAGGGCAATGTCAGGGTGGTTCTAAGAGGGTGGAGACTGCAAGTCTCAGAAGTCACACAAGGTCACCTTCAGGGCATTGATTATGATGAAGCTTCCCTAATCTAGTACCATGTTCACTCTGTAACACACTGCTCCCCAATGGCCAGGTTAAATGACTGTGTTTTAAATAAACCATAACCTGTCTCTACAGTCTTTATAAGAATGTGTGTCACAGGTAAAAATAAAAGCCCCTTCTTCTCTTGAGTTCCATGGGCATTTCCATATATTTTTACCAGGACAGTTGAGGTTCTTTTCTACCTTTCACAATCTCCTGTGCTGTAAGTTTAATACATGAAGAAAGACAATATCCAAATTATCATAAATCTGTCGGCATTCCATTTCACAACAGAGGCAAATGGAGCTTCCATGTATCTGAAATGTTGTATGTATCTGGATTACCGTTTTATCCTTTAATGGGGTGGACCTCAGGGTCAAGTTTTATTATATGCATCTTAAAAATGTAGAGCTGAAGTTTCAGAAGGGCACAGAGAGGTGACCTGAGTCAGGGTGAAACATTAACCTTCTGACCTCAGGGACTGATGGATCTCAAGCAGCACTGGGCTGAAGAGGGGAGGCTGTTTTGGCATGGGGAGCAAGGCCAGATGCCCTGGTGTTTCATTTTAAGCTTTGAAAGGTTAAACTTAGGCTTGCCTTTGCCCTCTAACCTGCCAGGGCCACCCCATAGCAAAGACCACCTTTAGAGTTCTCCATTTCCTCTTCGTGGACTTTCATTCTGCTCTTCCTGCTCTTTCAGGCACCTGATGCCTACTTGTCATCAGTGGCTCTGTTGCCTGCCTGACCTTCAAGGAAGAATCAGCTACCAGTTATTTACACTTCAGTGTGAATGCCAGTTAGTGGGGAGGTCTGATCTCTTACTAGGAAGAGAAGAGCTTCATTCATTCTAGTCATCAGCAAGTATCTTGTGAGAACATTCCGGAGGCCCCTGATATCATGCCTGCTACTTTCTGTTCTTAGTACCCATTCAGAGTCTAAGACTGTTGAGTACTAGCATTTTAGAATTTGAAAGTGCTGGCAGAAATATCACTGATACTCTTTCCTTTGCTGGTAAGGAAGCTCAAACCCAGAAAGAAGTGGTGGCTTGCTGTGTTACACAACTGGTTAGTGGCAGACTTGGGATTCAAACTTGGGTCACTAGATCTTTAACAAGTGAAATTTGAACCTGCTATTATTTTCTCTTCCTGAGAAATTGATCTACACAGAACTGGACAGTTTTCAGTTGCATCAATCCTCATAGATCTTCTACATGGCCAGGAAGGGTGCTAGAGGTTTTAGTACAAGAAAAGGGAATAAGGAATGGAAAAGAAGCTATGGTCTAGTTTCTGGGTTGCTGCTATTTCTACTTCAGCATGCTGCATGGACGTGGTATCACAAACATGGCATTTGTCTTAGGTTCCAGCATTTAGATGTAAGTCCATTACGTGGTCTTGGCAACTCCTATAACCTCCTTGCTCATCTACTGAACAAGAAACAAGAAGAGGTCATCTCTAAGCAAATACATAGACTTTCCAGCCCTAGAGCTGGGGAAAACAAGAGCCTGATAAGGCAGCAACCAGAATGAGCACAGACATGGAGTAATGAGGGCGTAATGGCTGGGTGGAGTAATACTTGGAGTCATGGTTATTAACTGTTTCAGGGACAGCAAAGAGGCCAGTTTGGCTAAGAGGAATGACTTAGGTTAGCAACTTTTAGTAAAATAGAGATAATAGTTACTTTCTTTTTTTTTTTTAGATTTTATTTGACAGACGGAGATTACAAGTAGGCAGAGAGGCAGACAGAGAGAGAGAGGGGAAAGCAGGCTCCCCGCTGAGCAGAGAGCCCGATGCGGGGCTCGATCCCAGGACCCTGGGATCATGACCTGAGCCGAAGGCAGAGGCTTTAACCCACTGAGCCACCGAGGCACCCCGATAATAGTTACTTTCTTAACATGATAAAACATGTCGATCAGGATGAGGAAAGAACTCTCACTCATGTTACCGTAATTAAATATTGCTCCAAAATTATTAGACAATACCTTAGCTCTTTGGTGGGCCCCTTTTAAACTCAGGGAATGACAAGAATCCCAGTTCTTTGCTGAAAGAAGTGGCTCTCTAATGGTAAAATGTTGGTGTCATTGACAAGTAAGTAGAGGAAATAATTTTAGGCAGGAGCTTTCTAGATGGTCTTCAGATCATACTTAGACATTTCTCTTCTGTTTCCTCAATGAGGCATCTTCAAAGGTAAGCACCTTATAACAGCTCTTCCCTCACCATTCTTCCTGATTTGATAGCTATGAAAGGCTAGTGGAAAGAGTGCTATTCTTAGGTTTACCATTCACCAGCCACGAGGCCTTGGCCAAGGTGGTCAACCCCACCAAACCCTGTATGTTTTTTATGAAAATAGATATAATGATACCTCATCTGTCTGCTTCACAAAATTGTAATAAGAGTCAAGTGGAAAACAGTGTGTATGAATGTATATTATTGTTGAAGGAAATTTATAGATGTGAGGGGTGGATCTTGTCTGGACTCCTCAAGCCCTTGGATCTTCAGTCTCCAGAGGGTCCACACAGCTCTGCATCAACACTCGCCCTGCAAACTGAAATCTTTTTTTACACATCCCAGAATCCCATATACCTAGAGTATATGGCTTTTGGAGTGAGAGCCAGCTTGGAATTGTGTTAGCAGAGCAGGTACAGTTAAAAAGCCTGGGGCTTTGGAATTTTTAAAAGGGACCCAACACCAACATCTCTGAAATAAATTGATTTGGTTGAAAACCTTCCAAAGAAATTACCTTAATTCTGAGACTAAATATGCTGCGTTCCAGCCCAAATGGACTTTTCTTGGCCAATCCCCTGAGAAGTAAACATTCAAGTTTAATAGGGAAAGGGCAGTAGAACTTGCAGTTTTAGCTTACTGATGTCACCCATTGCTTTTTGAGCCAAAGAACAAGAAAATCCAACACTTCCTTCAAGAATGAAGGCATCATATGGGAATGATACAAATATGTTTGTGGTTTCTATATATTTTCTTTTAAAGAAAAACACAGGAATTGAAGAGGATACATTTTTCAGAATCTTGACAGACATATGTGCTCTTCTCAGAGAGGGGTCCACCTGGGAATCTTGGCTGTCTGGTCAAAAAGGCTGTCTTTTTATTCCTCGACTAAAAAATAGGATATAAAAAAGAAGCACAGCAGGTCTAAATGGTAGAAAAAGTTCATGTTGAATCAAACTGCTGCAGTCAGATCCAGGAAGAAGATCTTAGTATTGGGGAATAAGAGAGTCTTTGAGCCGAGACGCAAAGTTTATTTCACTGTAGAGGAAGCGTCCAAATTAAGATCTGGGAGAGTTGTCTAACCTACGCAAGCTCGCAAGGCTTCTGTAATCGAGGATAGACTAGAACACAGAGATTTTGGCACCAGGTCTCTTATTGTCTTGTTTGGGATGAAATCACTGCTTGGTGACGAAGAGGTATTCCGAAGGCCACCCTAGAATGTGGTGTTCTTGCACTGCCTGGCGGTAATGACTTTACGTAATGAGGTGATAGGCAGTGACACCTCACTGCACTCAGTGAATCTGGTGTCACCTTCCAATGGCAGCTGCTGGCTGGAGTCAAGGTCTAGGCAGGAGAATGAAATCGTTGACTGCAAATGTACTAGCGGAGCTTGCAATTTGAGCATCTCTTGGTGAGCTCCACTGGAGGGAGCAGAATACTTTGGCAAATCCACATGGATTCTCTCAGCCTTAACAAACACCCCTGAGCTGGGCACACATTTGGGAGTTGGGAAGCTGATCACAGCCTGGAGGGAGCTCAGGGTCCTGAGAGGATGGCACGGGTTGAAGCTTCTTTATCCTTCTATCCGTAGTCCTTAACACCCGTTAAGAATTGAAGCAACATTTGGTGATTGACTATGGATGGTTACATGTTAAGTTGGTGGTAGAATTGCCTTGAGTGTGGAGAAGAGGGGACGATCAATCTTGCTGGGGTGTGGAAAAGAACAAGGTCAAGGAAAGCTTCAAAGCTGATACTCGATCTGAGCCTAAAGGGAAACACATTGCAGAACAAAAGATCAACCTCTGGTCTTCCTAAGTTTCAGGGTATCCAGTTCTGATTCTTTAAGGGGGGCCCCCTTGTACACCAAGCACTCCAAATTCCCTGATATGGAGAGCAGCCCCTGGGACCACAAGCAGGGCTCAGGATGCCCACCTCGTTGGCATGAGAGCTACCGGGTCTGTGTGTGGATGGAGCTGTGTGCTCAGGACACTGACACTGACCTCCGGCCTTGGGCCTCGGGTGGCCTCACCTGACTTCCTGCCTGCCCTCACTTAGGTCTCTGGGAAAGGCTGTTGTACTTGGCCTTCCTCCACCCCCAGGGTACGAAATTACTCAGAATCTCCCAGCTGCTCCCAAGCCCCACACTGAGTTTCCAAACAAAACCTGTGCAAACAGATCTCCGGTGGCAGCTTCGGCCACATTTGGCAATTGCCCACGTCCAGGGTCCACCAGCAGGCTCTTGAGTCCCAGACGCTCTCCACTCCAGCTGAAGACAAAGCCTGAATGGGCACTGGTTTGGAGACATAACCAGGAAAGATCTGCCTGGGAGCTCATGGATGCATGTTTTTCTTTTGGCTCCATCCAAACCAAATGGAGCTGAATATCAGCACCATGGCCCATCCCTCTTCTGCAGGCCCCCGTTCATACCTCTGAAATGGTGCAGGGAGAAGGAAGCTCTCCTGCTAGCAGTGGCGGGGCCTCCTGGGGGTTCTGAGCTGCTTCCTGAATGGGAACCAAGTGCTGATGCATGCCCCACCCCCTCACTCCTTCAGGGGCTGGTTGCCCTGTGCTCTCTCTGTGTGAGCCTGCCTTGTCCTTTCTTACTGCCTTTCCTCCTCTCACTGCTAATGCTCTTTCAGGTCCCCACTTCTTGCATGCGTCCTTCTAAATCTCCTACCATTTTCCCTTTTTACATTGCCACCCTCCTTCAGAGACATCCTGTTGTCAGATTTCTCTCTCCAAAGTGTGTACCTTTGCTGCTATAATTCAAAATCCTTCCACGCTAGGATGGCTTGTCACGTTGGCCTGGCATTAAGGCCCTCTCTGTTCAAGGCCCTATGGTCCAGGCGGTCTTCCCCACCCACAGGTAGAGATGTTTCTTAAAAGTAGCTGTCCAGACTGGGACTACATTTCCCACCCACTGAATGTCACAAATGAAAAGTATGCAAAAGTGATGTGTGTCGCTTCAGGGCCAATGTTGTTACAGAGAGGGTGCGCCTTTCCTACCCCTCTTTTTTCCCCCTGATTTTTTTCTCAGTTGCAAACAGAGCATTCTGTACCTCTGGGAGTTGAGGAACCACAAGAGGGAAAGAGTGTGGATCCCAGAAACACCACTTGTAGCAAACCATTGTGCTGACAAGGAAAACCTTGTTGGTTGGGTTTGTGAGGTAGAAGTAGCTGTGTATTGTCTTAAGCCACTGGGAATTTGGAGTTTATATTGGTTTTGGCTAATGTTGTCTTGACTAGTGCAGTCTTCAATGGCATTTCCAGCTCTGTTTTCCATCACTGTCATTCATACTCCCATCTTTAGGCCAGATCTGCTGTTCCTTGTACACACATCTTACCTGCCTATGCACACCTTGCCTTACCTGTTTGGGTACCTTTATCCTTACCTGTATGAATCCCCGTCATCAGGCCCATGGTTCGAGGTGCAGGTGAAAGGACCCCACTCCACTCAGCTTCCCTCAGCGACTATGGCTGCAGGGAGGACCCCCATCTGGGCCTCAGATCTTTGTGTCTGCTCCTTCTGTCCCCCTGTATAGCTCAGCCAGTGTTTCATAGATCTTATTTCCCTGCCAGCTGTGTGAGCCTTAGACACCGTGCCTCAGTTTCCTTATTGAGAAATAGCTAATGATGACTTATCTATCAGAGTTGTTTGAGGATGAGGTGAGGTAGTCTTGGTGTAATGGGGCACAGTGAGCACAGTCTCCTGGAACGCTGCACCTTCTCGCTTTTCTTTCTCTGCCTCTGTTCCCCTGCTTTTCTAGACACTGTGGAATCAGGAATGAGATTAGTTCAGGGTCTGCATGACCGATGGGGCTTCCCTCATGTGTCACTTACCACAGGTCACTAGTGAGGGACTGCCTAAGTGCTGTGTGGAGGCTGCTTCTGAGCCAGAAGGAGAGCTATGATCTATGGGCTCTATATACCATTAATTCAGGAGCAGAAATAGTGACATATGTGCCAGGTTATTACCCATCCCCCAAAGAGCTGGGCTTTTACTAGAAATTGTATCTTAGAGGAATGAGCCAGTAATTGTGGAATTTCAGTTATCTGTAAGTAAATGTTCAGAGTTCCAATGACTCATACAAACTCAGTGCTATAAAATGAAGGGATCATTTACTACTGCCCTCATTTAACTTAGCAAGAAACCAATGTCTGAAGACAGGTGACTTGTCCAAGGTGACACAGTAGGTTTCAGCAGAAGAACAAAGGCAAGAGTCAGGCACCTGACTACCAATCTGGTGTTCTCCTTACATCTCACAAGCGCTAACCTCAGGTAAACCTTAAAAAGCTTTTCACACCTCACTCTACTACTGGAGAACCTTCAATGGCTCCCTACTACCTTAAAGATCAAGGTTAAATCTCTTCAAAAATTTTTGTTTTACATTTTTATTATTATTTTAATGTAGTCTTTTAAGAAAAAGTTTTAATTTAAATTCCAGTTAGCATACAGTGCAATATTAGTGATTCAGTACTTATATAAAATACCTGGTGATCAAAGATCAAGGTTAAATTTCTTCTGTGTTGAAATCATCCACAGTCTGATCTCCTTTCCCCACTCAGAATCCACTAGTGGCTGGCATTCTCCAGCCACTAGTGATCATGTAAATGTGGGTGATCATGTAAATTAGCATAATCCTTTTAGAAAGCAGTTGGCAATACACATCAAGAATCAAGAACATACTCATGTGACCCAGTAATTCTACTTCTTGACCCCTTCGTAAAGAAATATTTCTCAGAACAGAAAAACCCATATGAGAAAGCTGTTCATTATAGCATCATTTATGTAACACAAAACTGTGGGGGACCCAAGTGCCTCCCACTGAAGAGGCTTCTGAATTAATTATGATATATTTCCTAGATGAACTAGTGAGATCATGATAAGTGAGGGAGATACAAACTGAAATAATACGATACATAAAATACAATGTTAAATAAAAAAGCAAGATATAAAAATATATGCACAGTATGATTAGAGTTATGTGAAAAATACAAGCTAGGGGAAAAAGACATTAAAGAAGTTTAAGTAACTGTTGTACAATCTTTTTATTTCTCCTACCATCCAAAGTTTATGTAATAGCCTTCCATTATTTTCGTAATACTATTTTAATTTTCACCGTGATAAATGTTATCACTTCGAGGGTCCTCATTGCCCACCCTAGGATAAAGGAAAACACCTCCTCTCAGCACCTGTGGCCCCCACCATCCTGCCTGATTCTTCCTGTCCATCCCCGTGAACTTCAGGTTTTTTGTGCTCCTTATGCTCTGGTCAGGCTGGTGCTTGGTTGTGTCCTTGGTGAGAAGGAGGCTGTAGGGTCAGAGAAGCAAACCAAGTCACTACTTGGAACTTCTAACTGAAGTTAGAGACTCACCTTTGCCGTTTATCACTGGGGGACCGGGCACACTCCCTATTCCCGTGAAGCCTCTTGTTTCCTTGTCTGTAAAGTGAGAAATAATAACACTTATCTACGGGCTGCCACGGGAGTGAGACTCATAGAGAAGTCCCTGGCGTGGTTTAGGCACCCTCAGTAAGGCTTGTTCCCAGCCATGGCTCATCCCTTTTCAGCATCGCCCCTGCCTGGGATCCTTCCACTCTTCTCTTTATTAACTCGTGCCTTGAGGTCTGGCATGTGCTTTTAAGCAGAGCTTCTCAAAGCATGTACTGCAGACCCGTCCTCCACAAGATGGGCATGGGAGAGGAGTGAACGAACGTTCATGGGGTCTTGCCACAGATGGGGAACGGACAGTTTGGGCCCAGCACAGGGCTTGAGTGTCTGCCTGAAAACCGCTCTGGGGGGGGAACTGTGGAGAAGGACAGGTGAAAAGGTAGGCAAAGTCACTGAAAATTAGCTACAGGCCCATGGGGGTTAACCACACTGCTTATTTGGCTTGTGTGGGTATTTGAATACTTCCATAGTAACAAGAGATGAAAATTCCTACACAAACTTTGTTCACGATGCCGCATTGGTTCCGTCTTCTTGGGCATATTGTTCCTGTGCATTTTACTCATGCCGACCTCATTTGTAGTGACACCTCTGCATAAATACTTGTCTTTTTATGTATGTGTGTGTGTGTGCATATATTCACACGCATATATAGACACACACACATACACATGTATGCACATGTATATAATCTCCGAGTAGAGTATAAACTCCTTGAGGGCCTATATCCTATTTGACATTTTTCTTGCCCCCTACTGCACTTCCTAAAAACATGAGGATGTCCAATCCCTTTTTTGTGAATGATACAGATTGGCTTATCCAATGTGACTGATGATTTATTAAAAACAGATCTCTACGCCTTTCCCTGGAGATTCTGATTCACTTGGCCTAGGATGGGACACAGCCTAGATCTGCCAAGAAACCTTCCTTGGTGTCTGAAGGGCAGTTTGGTCTTACAATGTCCCCTACTAAAATATGCATGCAGTTGGGAAGAGAAAGTCAATGCAAACATTTGCTGAGGCTTACTGATCATTGCTGGCCCAAGGCAGAGAAAGGGAACCTGGGATGGGGCTGGGAATAAGATCCAGGTGGAGTGGTCTCTGAGATGCAAGACCCAAGAGCAAAAAGAAAATTTCACTGATTTTTAATCAGCAGTGAATCTATCTATTGTTTCCATGTCTTTGAGCTTTGAAAATCCCTTCCAAAATCTTCTTTTAAGTATTTAAACAAATGTCAAGATAATTCAGCAAGACAGACCAAGTATCTATAAGAAGATGATGAGCCTAGGTAACCAGTCATCTGTAAGGGTTTTGGTCACAGCTTAGGGATGAACACAGATGGAATGGGGCCCATGCAGTGGGTGTCTCGGCGTCAGACCCTGTGCCAGGTGGGGAAGCTGAGGCCCCACGACTTAGTAAGTAGCAAAGCGGATCTTTGAACCCAAATCAGTTTGGTTTCCCAGGCCCCCTTCCTATCATGCCATACTGTTTCTTGGGCCAGGGGTGTGTTGATTCTCAGTCCATACTGGGTAAAGACTGAGCACATGGACCACAGTGTTGGATTCCTTTTTGTCCTCAAACCTGTGTTGGGGGCCAGAATATTCCAAGCAGGATCTAGATTTAGAGGAAAAGTCTTAAAACAAAACAAACCCTCAAAAACAAAGAAAATGAAT
This sequence comes from Mellivora capensis, assembly GCA_004024625.1. Taxonomy (NCBI): domain Eukaryota; kingdom Metazoa; phylum Chordata; class Mammalia; order Carnivora; family Mustelidae; genus Mellivora; species Mellivora capensis. Next base: position 12,825 of record PISX010025111.1, read on the forward strand.
GAAAGGTAGAAAAGTGAAGCAAAATAAAGATTTAAAGGAGGAGGAAAATGATTGGGATAATGATTGGGATAGGCAGAGGAAAGCGCTGAAGGCAGCCCTCCAAATGGTCCTCGTGCTTTATGAAGCGGGAAGGCGGTGCACGGCTGGAGGGATGGCTGGAGGTTGGGTAATCGCTGTGTGGCCTGGGACTCACCAGGCTGCTGGGCTGAGCCCCTGGAAGGGTTGACCATGAGGTTTTGGATGGCAACCAATGTTTACTGCTGAGAAATGTGCAGAGAAGGAAAGAGCTGCGAAACTCACCGACAGCTCGGGTCCTGATGCCTCATTCTTGTGCCTGTCCCGTGTGTATATCATCCAGTATTCCACCGGTCACTTCTTCCCAGCATCAGTCTTGTCTATCGCAACAACTGGAAATGCCATTATCTGAATATAATTGCATTTCTGCAGAGAGACCTCAGCCTCAGTGGATAATCTGACATCATGGGCCATGATGGATCATCTCGGACCATATGCCCTAAAAGACACACATACCATACTAAAGCCAAAGATTATGTCACATGCACTCTGGTCTTTCCACCGAAGCTCCTCTTGTCAATAAGATGGGCTCCAAATGGAAGCATTGGGAGGTGGCAGAAAACCAGGACATCCAGCCTCGTATCCTGGGAGCAGCAGAGGTGCTGAGCTAGTCGGTGGGGTCTGGAGGGAGCCGGCAGGGGGAGGGCTCCCACCTCCCTGACCTTGTACTTGCTGCTGGCTCAGCTTTCTCATCCAGCTTTCCGGCGTAGTTTGCTCTCTCCACCTCCTATTTCTTTTGAAGTCAAGCAAAATAACATTTCTTAATTATAACCAGTTTGACTGAGTAGTTCAACAAGCAATATATACTTTTTAAACCTGTCATATGTGAGAGACACAAAACAAAGCCAAGCAGAAAGGTTTCTACATAGGGATGAGTGTGAGCCTTTTGATTACAGCAAGCTTTGAACCTTACTAGCATCGTCACCAAACTCCTGTGAGGTCCCTGGTGCCTGGAGTTTGCATTTGGAGCTTTTCTTTTATTGGAAATTGTAAAATGATGTCACCAAAGGAGATTCCTGGTTGACTAATAGCTATGTGGAGTCCCTGATTCTCTTTCTCCCGCTGATGGCCCTTGGGTGGCGAGCTACAAACAGCCAACAAGTCAAGGACAGGGAAAATATTTTGGGTTTATGTGTTAAGCCTGTGAAAGTTAAAAACATCCTTCAAAAACCCCTCCAGAAATCTCAGAACCTCTGGTTGGAACTGTCCCTGCCTCTTCTCGTTTCCCACAGTCTTCTCCACTTCGGGTATTTTCAGAGACAGCTGGGACCCACTGAAGCTGAAGCCATGGGCACGTTCACAGATGCCTTCCCCTTTGGGTCTAGCAGAGGGCCTCAGGGCCATGCATAGAACTTGCGTGAAAACCAGCCTTTGTTTCAGAGAGTGCTTAAGCCCCTCAGAAACCCGTTTAAGTAATTAAGGGGGCAATAAATGGCCCAGCTCCCTACTTCCTAAAACAGAGAACCATCTCAGAGGTATTACAACTTGAGTTTGAAGCCAGAGGCGGCTACCAACACCTCCCACCCCCGACCTTATGACCAGCTCCCATCAACCTGCAGAGGAACCTGAAACTTGCCACCGTAGAAATGCTGGTGATCACACACAGCAGCCATAGAGAGACGTTTGTCACCAATACGTATTTCAACATCCGAGGGAACAGAGCTACGGTGATCATTTCTGGCTTTGTGGGGATTGCTGCTGCCTCAGTGATTGTCCCCATCAAGGTGAGGGGTAATGAAAAGTGCCCTTTCTCTGGCTCAAATCACTTCCTCCTGTGGGTTGAATTTTTTTTTTTTTAATTATACAGGTACAGCTCTAGTGTGTTTGTAAAGGATGAGGTTCGTTGTTAGTATTGTCATTGCTTTTTCCTTAGGACCATTTTGTTATGCAAATTTGTATTTATGAAATGCATTTTTAAAATAATGAAGACCTATGTGGGATTCTAAATAGTTTCTATAATTATTTCACAACAGAACCTGGCTTAGCAAATACTATAGGGTAGAGGATACTAACGATATTTATAGGGGGAAAAAAAGTACACATGAAATATAGTTTGGCCAGGTTTAATACACACAGAATACACTTTAATACTTTCATATGGTCTGAATAATATCCCCATATTGATTTTTTCCTCGTTTCTCCCAACTCCACAGCAAATGTACGACAATGGCTCATTGATTTATTGTGAGTGTAGCAATGGGTTTATAACAGCATGAATCATGCCGATTGCTCAATTCACCACATGCCTTAATAAAAGTTTCACTTTAATAAAACTGAGCTGAGGCAAATATGCCCAGAGGCTGGCCTGACATTCCTTATACATTACCCTGCCTCAGGAAATTATTGCCATATATTTTACAGCAGCTACAGTAGGCTAGGGGATCAGGATTAAAATGTACTAACTACTGTGATATTTAACAGAACTCCTGTGTTCCCAGTTAACCCTCACAGGTACAAAATGAACAGAGCAATTAGGAGAAAGAATGGTGTAGGGAGCAGAACTGGTTGGGATGCAAGCAATAGGGTATCAGTACCATCCCTTGTGATACCCCGAGTGTCCCCTGAGCACTCTGTCCAGTGACAATACCTGTCTGATGTCCCTTCCAGAGTCACTATAGGTATGAAGAAAGAAAGAAGAAGCACAGTGCTTTATAAAGTACAAAGGCGATGCCAGGTCAGGTGAAGAGTGTCACCCCGAGGGACAGAGCCTGCCAGGCATACACACCAGCCTCTCGGCACTGTGAACGGTCTTTGGCAAGATTGGTCATCAGGGTTGTTAATAACAACGTGTCTGGGTAACTCAGAGACCTCCTCCACGGATAGGTGTTTAGGGGTTAAAAAAAGAAAAATCCAATCATTCTAATAGTGCTACGTTATTCTTTTATAAACTAAAGATGGTTTTTTGTCTTCCTGAGTAAGAGCTGAAAACGCCCACCACACCTGCGTTGTGTGGAGGTGTGAGAATGTAGACCAAAGGGGCTGTTCTGCAGGGAGTGTTCAAGTGACCTGTCGCCTTCTCATTGCCGCTCTGGAAGGAGGGGAGATTAGACAGTCCATGGACTATTCAGTGCCAGTAGGTAGGATGCATCCTAGTCCAGACGTAACAGAAGACTCTTTGGACCTCAAACCAATACCAGTCACATCTTCATCATAGAAAGTGTGATAGAGGAAGGGGGAGGGTGTGGTCCTATGGGAAGAGTCAGTCACCTCTGGGCTTGAGTCTTGCTGCTGCCATTAACTATTGGCTGTATGACCTTGAACCAAGTGCAGAATCTCTCTGGCCTCTATTTCCTCATCTGTAAAATGGGGGGGGGGGTCCATTTTGGAGCAACAGATGTAAAGTGCCTGGACTCACAGACATTTGAAACTGTCATTCCTGGCACCTGTTCTCAGCATCTCCCCAGCTCTGGACTGTAGGCCCCCCCCCATCCTTTCCCATTCCCCACTGGCTCTGTTTCACCCACAGAGCAGCCTGGCGGGGAGGGCATGGTCCTTCCAGCTTCCTGCTCTGGGTCACGTGCCTCCCTCTGCTTCCAGGGCACCCAGATCCCATTCGGCACTCACCAAACCAGCCTGTCTCCATCTCAACCCTTGCCTATCCTGCCCCCAGTCAGAACCTGGAGGGAAGACACTGTGTTTTGTTCTCAGGTTTGTTCCCCTTGTTTCACATTCTGTCTGGCACATAGAAGATATGAATGAATGCATGAATTAATGGTGTACAGCCGGGCCACATCTCTGAGAGTACGTGCTTTCACAAAACTGAACTTGATCATCAGTTGAAAATGACTGACGACTCAGAAGATGGCTTGAAGAGTCAAACTGGAATTTCTCCTTCAAAGTTGATGCTTGAGCGGTGGACTCACAGTAACACATGGCTGATATTTACTGACGGCTTACTAGGCGGGAGGCGCTGGGCTAATCACTCTGCCTGTCTCCTGCCACTAGTCCTTGGAACAGCTCTGTGACATACGTGCTATTACTTTCCCATGTTACAGCTGAATGCCTGAAGCTTAGAGAGATTACATAATCTTCCCAAGGCTGCACAGCTAACAGTGGCAGGGCTAGAATGTGGACCTGTGTCTTTTGGATTCTAGAAGCTGTACTCTAATTCCCAGTACTGAGCAAAGGAGGGGGTGAGCAATGACAGATGCCAAGGACATTGCCGTCCACAGAGGAGTCATTGAATACGGGGCTTAGGGTTGTAGCAAACTAGTCCCTAGTTCCCTGCATACCAGCTTCGCTTACCCTTGCCCCTGTTCTGAGCTTTATGGCTCTTTCTCTCTTGCCCACAAGGGGACTCCAACAGGGGCAGCTGGAATAAAACCCACCGTCATCAACCAGGAACTGAGCTGTCAAAAGAAATGAAAAATCCAGGGGCAACTGCAGTCTTACCATTCATTAATCGGTTTATCGGGAACTCCCTTGACATTGATCTCTAACTAGGGCATTTAAGAAAATCCCAAATTTGAAAATAAATAAGTTGGCTGACATACAGACATTTTACATATGAATTTAATAAAATAGATTTTTCTTTTTGAAATCTTTGGTAATCTCTGAAATATATCAACTGCAACCCAGGAACATTGTATCCCAAGTTGTGATTCATGAAATGAAACGGAAATGTATTATGTAATTCGATTTGGAGTGTCCAACACGGAGCTCATTAGGGCCGTTGCTGGTGATGTGGCCTGTAGCTCGGAGGCCCTGTGGTTTGGGCAAACTTCTCCCAGTCCTTACCTCCCCTTCCTCTGAGGACATTTTCCCCAAATATCGTCACTCCTTAAAAATAGCATTCTTGAACATTTTACCCACAAATGAGGATAATTCAGAGGAAATCTTAGGAAAAACTGTGGATTGTTTCCCCTCTCCTCCCACTTTACCATTAACCCGTCTTGTGATGAGTCAGGCTTAGAACTGACTCAGTGCCTTTCTATGTGATCTTTGGATCCAAACCAGGTCACGCCTGTGCATCGGGCAGGTGGACACCAGGATGTCATCTGAGGTAACTGGAGCCCAGAGAATAGAAGGGGCTTTGATTTTTGCAGTCTAAAATCTCTGGTTTTCCAGTTTGTCACATAACCGGAATTTATAATCAAAGTATCCTTTTCCTTACTTATGGTGATTTCTATGAAAACAAATGAGAAAAGGAGTCAGAAAGCACTTTTGGTCCTATGTGATTTTTGTTGCCCTTCTTTGGGTTGCTTTTTCTTAAAAAAATGACCGGGATTTGAGAAAATTTGCCATTCTGGCCATCTCAATGTGTACAAGTGTGTGGCTTTTGGTGCATTCCCAATGTTGTGAGTTGCCTCCACTCTAATTCCCAGCTCTCTGTGTCACCCGGAAAAGAAATCTCATACTTGTTAGGCACTCACTCCCTGTTTCGCTCTGCCCCGAGCCTCCAGCAGCCACAGGTCTGCTTTCTGCCCCTGTGGGTTTGCCCATTTGAGACATTTCATATGAACGAATCATACAATATGTGGTCATTTGTGACTGGCTCCTGGCATTTAGCATAATGTGTTTAAGGTTCTTCCACACAGTAGCGTGAATCAATACTTCATTCATTTTTAGGGTCGAACAATATTCCATTATAGGGATCGCCTACATTTTATGTATCCATTCATCAATTGATGGACATTTGGGTTGTTCCTGGTTTTTGGCTATTAATGAATAAATAACACTGCTGTGAATGCTCATGTCCAAGTTTTTGTTTGAATTTTTGTTTTGAATTCTCTTAGGTTTACCTAGGAGTAGAATTTCTAGATCATATGGTAATCTTATTTTTAACTTTTTAAGGAACCACCAAATTGTTTTACCCAAGGCTGCACCATTTTACATTCTTACTTAGCAATATGTGAGGGTTCCAGTTTTTCTACATCCTTACCAACACTTTCTGGTTTTTGTTTTTGTTTTTTCTTTTTTCAGTTGGAGCCATTTGATTGGGCATAAAGTGGAATCTCATTGTGACTTGGATTTACATTTCCCTGTTGAGCATTTTTTCATGTCCTTATTGGCCACTTTTATCTCTTTAGAGAAATGCCTGTTAACGCCATTTGACCATTTTAAAATTGGGTTGTTAGTCTTTTTCTTGTTTGGTTTTAAGAGTTCTTTATATATCCTAGATACTAGACCCTTACGAGATACATGCTTTGCAAATATTTTCTCCTGATCTGTGGATATCTTTTTACTTTTCTGATAGTGTTTTTTGCATGAAAACTTGAAATTTTGATGAAGTTCAATTTATTTTTTCTTCTGTTCCTTATGGTTTTGGTGTCATATTTAAGAAACTATACAAAGTCATGACGATGTACCCTTATATTTTCTCCCAAGAAAATATACCTTAAGCTCTTAGATTCAGGCCTTCCATCCACTTTGAATACATTTTTACATACAGCATGTGGTAGTGGTCCAAATTCATTCTTTTTCATGTGTACCTTCAGGTGTCCTAGCAGCATTTGTACACTTTCTCCACTAAATGGCTTTTTTTACCTTGGTAAAAAATTGATTAACCATACATGTATGAATTTACTTCTAGACTATCAATTCCATTCTATTGATCTATGTGTCTACCTTTAGGCCAACACCACATCATTTAATTATTATAACTTGATAGTAAGTTTTGAAATTGGAATATGAATCCATCAATTTGGTTCTTCTTTTTCTAGATCATTGTGGCTAATCAGAGCCTCTTGCAATTTTATATGAATTTGGGATCAGCTTATTCATTTCTGCATAAAAGGCCATTGGAATTTTGATGGAGATTGATTGAATTTTTAGATAGACTTCAGGAATATTGCCATCTTAATATCAAATCTTTTAATCCATGAACATAGGATGTCTTTCCATTTATTTAGGTATTTTAAAATTTCCTTCAAGAATGTTTTGTTTCATCTTTCTTTTCAGTGCATGTTTCTTACACCTCCTTGGTTAAATTTATTTGTAAGCATTTTAGTCTTTTTGATACTATTGTCAGCTGTTTTTTTTTTAAATTTCAGTTTTATATTGCTCATTGCTGGCATATAGAAATATAACTGATTTGTGGTGCCTGGGTGGCTCAGTTGGTTGACTTTGTTGGTTGTGGCTTCAGCTCAGGTCATGATCTCAGGGTTGTGGGATCATGCCCCACGTGGGGCTCCATGCTCAATAGGGAGTCTGCTTGAGGTTCTCTCTCCCTCTCTCCTGCCCCTCCCCACTCTCTCTTAAATAAATAAATAAAATCTTTTAAAAAAAGGAAATTTAACTGCTTTTTGTATGTTGATCTTGTATTCTGCAACTTTGCTAAACTTGTTCATTAGCTCTAATGTAATAGCTTTTTTCCCCCTTCTTTGTGGGTTCTCTAGGTATTCACAGGGTTTGTTTCTTGGGGTGGAATTCCTAATGAGCCAAGGAGGAAGTGCTGTTCACACTTCTTTTCTCTGGGGCGGGACCCAGGAAGGTGTTTGCTGGAGAAGAGAAGAAAAGCTATCGCAGGGATTGAGTATTGAGCTAAATTGGGATCTAAACACCTGTGAAACAGGGTGACCCCGAGGGGAGCTCTGAGCTTTAGATATCAACTTACACTCACCTTACCCCAAAGAGATGACTCAAATCCAGCAATGACAGGCACTATTAAGAATTCCTTGTAGCCTTGAAAGAGTCCAACTGTGTTGGAATTGGTCTGGAATTAAGATTCTTGATAAGGTGGTCACATGGATAAGAACAAAGATTGTTAATTTTGCCTGTGCACTTGGGAGAAACTGCTAGACTTTTGTATTGAATCTCAAGATTCTAAGGTCAGTTTTCTGTGAGATTTGTGCAAGTCCCTGTCTTCAGTTTCTACCATTTAAAAGTGTATATAAGAAGAGTGACAGATGGTTAGAGTGAAACAAGCCAAAACAAGGCATGTGCACATGTAAATGCACACACATACCCACACCCACCCCACCGGACAGTGAAGCCGAGGGCAAGGGCAAGTGTTCCCCCAGTGAGCAACATGTAGGTGCATAGCCCCAGGGGGCCAGCTTCCCCATCTGGCATCCCGCTAAGCTGCAGACTGGAGGGGAAGAATGAACGAGAAGATCGACATCTATTTTGGAAACAGAGTATTATAAAGTAAGATGTTTGCTAATCAGCCAATTGAAGAAAAGAATCCTGTCCAAGGACATTTTCTATAGGCCTTAGCTGCCCTCCAGGCAGGAGAGGACAATAACTGAAGTAGCAGTAACAATAATAAAACAGATCTAATGTTTAATGACCAAGTCCCGAGGTCAGGTTTGGTGCAGTTCTGCTCTCTGTCAGCAGGTTTCTGAGATTCTAGCTTTAGCAGATAGCCTTAGTTCACCTCTCCCTCTTACATAGCTTTTGTGGACTATCCCCGTCCGTTCTTCCTCTCCTTTCCCTGTACTCAGCACTAGTGCCTGAATGTGGGTACCCAGGAGCTGCTGTCTGCTTCTGGCTTCTCGTGGACTCAACCTCCCCGAGCAATTCTAAACAACTGGAAGCACACTGCATCTCATCCACCCTGGTCAGTCTCAGAGTCCTGCATAGGAGCTGAGAGCAAATATTTTCAATTGCTTGATAAATAAAAATAGTTTTAAAAATGAAAATAAGACTAGAAAATTCAGCCCCGAAAGGAAACAGTAGCATAACCAACCTTTTTGAGTCTATATCAAAATGGAACCCTACTGGCCGAGAGCTATTAACATATTTCCCAAACACACAGAAGTAAAAACATGCCAGACTTCGGTTTCATAGTTCACATTTCTCTGGCTGGATGTGTCATTTTTACCAGGAGCTCTGTGGAGGCCAGATCAACACTAAACTGCAGAACAATGAAAGAAATGCAGAAAACTGATAACCTCTGTTTATCTTCCCAACTCAAATATACCTATGGGACAGATCTTTCCTTTTATCCCAGCAAATTGCTATTTTTAAATGGTGCAATGGAGAAAAATAAAAAAAAAGGAAAGAAAACAGTGTTGTGGATTGGGCTCTTAAGTCTCAGGTATGAGAAAATACACTATCCCTAGTGCACTGCTCTGAACCTCACTTTCCTCAATGACAGTATCAATATGGTAATAAAATCTGTCCATGTACCCTCCCAGAGATACAATGCATTTAACCACGATTTATAAATTCTAAAATGCTTTACCATTTTAGTTACTGTTATCATGAGGATGGAGCAAAGCTCTCTATGCCGTCTGTGGAAAAGGGATTTGGCATTAACCATTATCATTGTACAGTTTCAGATAAGCAGACCCACTTAGATCAGAGTTGGCACTCCAGAATTTTGAGAAATGAATGATCTAATTTCATTTTTGTTTTTCTAAAATCGTCAGACAAATTGTTTTGTGGTGTTTCTTTTTTTTTTTTCCTTCTTTATATCTTTCTCTTAACATCTGGTTTTCCTGATGTGATCAGAACTAGACATACCAAAAGAGTGTAAAAAATATTTTTGGGATATGTTTGCAGACACTAGTCATTTGGATCTTTTCATGTATTTTACGGGTTCTTGTCTCAGCCCAGCCTAGACACTAGAGTCTTTAAAATATTCCTCACGTGAAAGTTGTTGTAGCTATCAGGTGAACCTGTTTTCTGTTTAGCTTAATTAAGAGGTTTGTTCAGTCTGTACCAGCCCAAACTCCTTTAAAGTAGAAAAATGGTGCCAAAGTTGTTCAGGTAATTTCCTATCCTGGGTGTAGTAGGGAGAAAATCTCATTTGGGATGTGGCCCATCATCCATGATGCACAGTGAGAAGTCACTAGTCCTGCCCTTAGTGGTGCAATGAGAGCTTATGACCTCTCGAGGCTGACATCTGACCCACATGAGGATATCTCTGCCTTACTTTTTTTGTAAGCTTGGACACCCCAAGGCTCAAGAGCAGCCATCTTCCTGTCAAGGCAAGTGTAGACCTCGTGCTAGGAGGAGTTGTCCTCGAGGTCCCCTTCTTTCCTTCCAGTCCAAGGTCTCACCAACCTTCAGCATGAATAGCCAAGTCAACCAGAGCTCTCTCTTAGTCTGGGCTTCACCTCATTGAACTCAGCTCAATTTGTAAGAAGAAAGTTAGGTTACTACAGTGAGCCTTTGGGTGCTAGTTTTCATTCATTCATCGACACAGTAGAATGATGTCAATCAAATGCCTGTGGCTCAGGCAGAATCAGGGTCTTGGGGATACAGTGGTGGCAAGACCAGCAATGGTTCTTGTACCTATCATCTAGAAAGGGAGAAAGACTTGAATCAAAAGGACACATATTCAAATATAAAACCACTATTGTGATAAGTGCTAGGAAGGAAAGGTACCAAGAGCTCTAATGGCATAAGAATGTAGGATCCAATCCAGTCAGGAAGTCTTCCCTAAGGAAATGACATTGGAGGTAAAATCAGAAGGATAGGGATGGGTCATCTCAGAAGAGACCCAAGAAGCAGATGCTCCAGCAAAGACTGTTGTAGGAGAAAGCATAGTCTTCTGCAGGTCTGAAAGAAATTGTGTGGTGTGAAGTTAGAAGTAATGATTCCTGCTGATGTTGGGAGAATAGGCAGGGACCAGACCATTAAAGGCTTTGTGGCCAGGATAGGAATTCTGATCTTTAGCCCAAGAAAAAAAATGGGAAATCTGGAGGGATTAGAAAAGCTTGGGATGAGGGACAGTTTGGAGTAGTGAGAGTGAAGATGGGACATGTGTTAGGAAGCTAGGACAGTAGTGAAGATGAAACAAGATGGCAACTAAGAAAGACTAAAGTGGTGGTAGAAGAAAGTGGAGATAGGTGGGCAGGATGGAGGACTTGGTAAGAACCGACAAACTTGGTGTGTAGTTGTGATGCCTACAACAGTAACTCCTGGGTTTCTGGCTGGTATAGCTGGCTAGGTGAGGGTGCCATTTCCTGAGGTAAGGAACCCTGGAAAAACACCAGGTGTGAGGAAAGACCACAGGTTCGTTTTGTGCATGTTGATATTGAGGGACCCTTGTGCCGTCTCTGTAGACATAGACTAGGCACATCGATACACAAGACTAAGTCTCAGAGGAGAGGTCATGACTGACCTAGAGAACTTGCTAGTCATTGCTACCATGTAAGTGGTAAGCAAAGGCATGGACCTGAGTGAAATTCAGTGAAGTAAAGGGAGATTTATGCTCCTGTGGATAGTATTGCTTGATCTCATCTACCAAACTGTTGGGTCCCAGTCACACGCTGAGGGCTGCCTCCTCAGGCCATTGAGGATGTTTTTCATTCAGTTTTGGCAGGCTTCTTTTTTAATTAAACAGGAGTCTGTGTGTGTGTGTGTGTGTGTGTGTGTGTGTGTGTGCGTGTGTGTGTGTCTGTCCATTTGTTCCGTAGATCCAGGGTTGGAAAGTTACCACAGACTGAACTTGGATTTCATTTTCTAACCCTTTTGTCTGCCAACATTTTCAAAATGGAGGGAGTAGAGTGGTTTTTCCTGGGGCATAACTCGTTTCCTTTACTCCTGGCTTTTTACAAACCTCACACCTTCTTTCCCCAAGGTTCCCTACTGCTTAAGACTTTAAATAGTCTGATTTTGTTTCTAGTTTTCTCATAAATTCACCACCCACAATCAACTGGATAGCTGTACTTTTTCTTCTTCCAGCAAGGTTTACTAGGAGTTGAACACCTACTCTTTATTTTCCCACCTGCCTTGGCATATGATTCTGATTCCTAAAATGAGTCTACTGGTTACAGCACTACGTGGTGCTGGCACTCTGTCCCCACAGGTGCCCAAACATTCTGTTCCTTTGAGAGGGAACTATCAGAAGTCTCGATCTTTCCAGTGGAATTGTATGGCTGGATTTTCATTGACTTTTACTTTCATGCTTTGGTTTGTATCGATGGGGACACACTTTAAAACATCAGGTGGCCTTTCTGACTTTTCTACACGTCTTATGGAAAAGGTAGAGTTTTGAACGTGTCAGAATGTGGATTTAGAAAAGGTGAGGTTTTCTGCTTGTGGCTGATAGTTAGGCTTGTCTAACGCTAAGATTTTAAGGTCTGTTCTTATTGCCTATCATCTTTTAGTTCTAGTGTGAAAAACCATGTATTTCACTTTGGATTTAATTACCAACTAATATAGGGTGAGTGCCTAGTATAATCTACTGGACTCATGCCCTAGGGACACCCAAGTAAGGAAAGTAATCCATGCCCTCAAGACGTTTATTTGCATGGTGAAATACAGAATGAGAATGACTGACTCTAAGTTACTATGATGACATGGGTAAGGGAGCAACTAACATGAAGAGAATATTCCTTCCACCGGTGATTTTTATTTTTATTTTTTTAAAAGATTTATTTATTTATTTGAGAGACAGAGAGAGAAAGCATAAGCAGGGTGGGGGGGCAGAAGGTGAAGGAGAAGCAGACTCCCTGCTGATCAGGGAGCCACACATGGGGCTCGACTGATCCCAGACCCTGAGATCATGACCTGAGTGGAAGTTAGACACTTAACCAATGGAGCCACCCGAGCATCCCATTGTTGTTGTTTTTTTTGTTTTTGTTTTTGTTTTAATCTACTTGTTTACACTTGATCTTAGCCAAAAGGCCAAGAAGCAGTTTAAATCTCCATGTTTAAAGGAACCAGTCCCGTCCCAAGTAGCCCGTACAAAACAGATCAATACTTCACATAGACAAATCATGAAAACAGAATATAGGGCCTGAATGCTCAGAAGTGCCCCTTTACATTTACATTTGTAAGGAAAATTAATATTAATGGAATAAATAATTCCAGTGAAGCGGCAGATGTAAAGAACATATGGGAGTTAGCAAAATGGAAACATTTGTGTAGTATTAAAGTTAGATTCAAGGGCTGACCTGTCTGATGATGAATGTCCAGTGAAAATATGAGGCATCTACAGCCACCAGAAGGACAAACGTATAGTAATTAATTTTGGTGGATCTCAAACTTGTCCTAAATCAGTAGCCGTCTACTCATGTTAATGTCTTGATTAAATAGCACAGTGAAATATACCCATGTGTGATGTAGAAGTCTAGCTGGTAAACATAACCTGGATATTTGTAAGAAAATATTTAATATATATGTGCACCCGTTATGTTTTCAGATCACAGGAGGAAAATGTGATACAAATCTTACCCTATTCTTAAAGCACTAGCATTTAAGCATAAACTTGGAGTACTTGCAATGGAATTCAGGTTTACATGATGAAAGCAGAGTGAGAAATAGGAATGGCTGTGGACGTGTGTGCCTCTGAAAAGCAACAATCTCAAGAAGGAAAAGCAGAAATGACATGTTCTCTCCATCTTGCTTAGAGGAAGAGTTACAGTTTAAATTGTCCAAAGAAGCAGATGCAATGAATGGTGTTACAAATTGCGTTAGTTACTGAAACAGTGTGCATGCTATGAGTAGTATCAAAACCATATTCAGGGTTGTGTTGATACCTGCATTTATAATGAAATGTCAGGGTGGGAAAGGATCGATGAACTTTGTTAAAGGGGCAGTTTCTGTTTGTTTGTTTTTTTTAATAATTTTTTAAATTCTTTATAAACATATAAAGTATTTTTATCCCCAGGGGTACATGTCTGTGAATCGCCAGGTTTACACACTTCACAGCACTAACCATAGCACATACCCTCCCCAATGTCCATTATCCCACCCCCTTTCCTGACCCCCCCTCCCCCCAGCAACCCTCAGTTTGTTTTGTGAGATTAAGAGTCACTTAGGGTTTGTCTCCCTCCCAATCCCATCTTGTTTCTTTTCTTCTTTTCCTACCCCCCTAACCCCCCATGTTGCATCTCCACTTCCTCATATCAGGGATATCATAT
>PISX010025112.1:0-26661 GCA_004024625.1 Mellivora capensis
AAAAAAAAAAAAAAAAAAAAAAAAAAAAAAAAAAAAAAAAAAAAAAAAAAAAGAAAAGAACCTCGTGAAAAAGAACCCCACGTATAAGATTTATATACTATCAGGACAAACACAAATTCACAGAAACATTGGCAGGAGAAAAAGATGAGAGAGTGGCTATAAATTCCCAATGTGGGAGAGGAAGGTTATTTTGATTCTTCCTGGATGTATCTTGATATCTTTGTTAAAGGACTCAACTTTCCTAAGATATAGGGGGATTAAAAATTGGTTTACCTAAAGGGGTAGCATTGATTGGGGAAAGGGGATTACCTTGAAGTTTAACTCTATATGAATATTAAAAAATAAAAATACAGAAAAGGAATAAACTAAACTAAACTAAGCTAAAATTTAAAAGAAATTACAAAATAGAAAAGCAAAAGAAAAACACGGGTATATGTAACAAAAAGTTCAGATTAAAAGGTTATTATGAAATTTGATGTACTGGACATCTTCCTGTGATGGTAAAATAGGTTAAAAAAATTTTAGGTTAAAAATGATAGGTTAAAAAATTGTCTATATATTAAAAAGAATGAACCAGGATAGTGGGAATGAATTAAAAATAAAAGTTGTACCTATGAAGCAGTTGTTGTTCTTTTGTTGTATTTTTTTCTTTTTTCTTTCCCCCCCCCCCCCGTTGGTTTTCTGGGGGAGGGGCCTGCCACGTGGGTTTTCAGGGAATGTTCCCTGAGTTAAGTCCTCACTCCCCCCATCAAGGGGGTGGGCTCTGAGGAAACCGGTTTTTCAGGCCTTTGTTCTCTGGAGGTTTTTATGTTTGTTAGTTTGTTTTCACTCCCCTTTTCAGCTCTTGATGGTTTTTGGAGGTTTAGAGTAAAGCAAGCTGCACCCAGATCTCCCTCTCAGAGAGAAGCCTCAGTCTGTTCCCCTCTGGGTGCTGCAGAGCCCGTAAGTTCCCCCTTGGCCGCTGGCAGAGCAAGTTCAGAGTTACGGTCCCTGGGGACACAGGAACTACAGCCTGTATCCTAAACCACGACAGCGGCGGCTGTCTGGGCAGCTCCGGACCACCAGAGAGGTTCCAAGCAGCAATCGCACACCGAGATTTTCCCGCTGGCCTGGGCTGGGAGTGCCTGGTCTTTCCGGGTGTGAGAGCACCAAGAGCGCCAGGCTGGTGCCTCCACGCACCTCTCTCAGGGAAGGGTGTGAGTCTCCCGAGAGCGCCGAGAGCGCCAGGCTGGTGCCTGTGCGCACCTCTCTAAAGGGAGAGCATAGGGCGCGCTCGTCTCAGGCTCTGATAGCGCGGCACGGCACTCACATGGAAGAGTGCAAAAAGACTGTTTTTCTGCTGGCTGGTGACACTCCAAGCCCCTCACGAGACCTCAGGTGTTCTCAGGCATGCTGGCGGCTCAGGGACCAAGACCTGGTTTCTCCGCCGCACTCTCTCTGGCTCAGCACCAGGTTAGCAGTCCTGAGTCCTGGGACTTAGCCCCTATCCCTAATGCCCTCATTCCCTCAATTTCCCCCAGCAATCCTTTGTTCTTTTTGAGTGCTTTCAACCAGACTCCAAGTTAATGCTGGTCTCCAGACGCAGGAGACTCCCGTATTGGGTATCACTTCCCAATGGGTCCCCTCTGGTGGCTCCCTTCCCCTTTTGTTTATCTTCTGATACCAGTCCAATGTTCCCACTCCGCTTTACCTCCCCACTGGCATCTTTTGCCCCCATAGAGATCCAGACGTGTTTAATTCTGATCTCAGGCTGATTTCATGGGTGATCGGAGTTCTTTGGTAGGTAATCAGCTCACTTTAGGGGACAGGTTGAAACAGCGCCTCCTCCTCCTTCCCCGCCATCTTGTCTTCGTCCTGCCCCTCCACCTCTGATTGTGCTTGCTCATTTTCTCTCTCTCTCCCTCTCCAAAAAAAAAAAAAATATTCTCTTCTACCCAAGTCATGAGATAATTGTATTACTTCTCACATTTAGATGTACAATT
Source organism: Mellivora capensis (assembly GCA_004024625.1). NCBI lineage: Eukaryota > Metazoa > Chordata > Mammalia > Carnivora > Mustelidae > Mellivora > Mellivora capensis. Next base: position 1,983 of record PISX010025112.1, read on the forward strand.
ACTTCATTGCTTTGTTACCATTGTTCTTTATCTTGTAGCTACTGAGTTTCTTTTCTAATTGTACTAAATACTCATTTTTCTAGGAACTATTTCTGATTTACTTTTATTATGTGCTTGTCTTCTCACTTTTCATCCTTTCCCTATCACTGTAAGGGATTCGATATAAAAATTAGTCTGCCTATTTCTTTGAATTTACCAGCCAGTTCAAGTGAAATGTTTCATTTGGTATTAGCCAATTAAACCCAAGTTGGATCAACATTTACTTAATTTTCAAAGTCTCTAAAATAACTAACTCTTTTATTTCCTCATCATGAGGTACTTCCTTTTAATTTAATGAAGAGAATGGTGTTACTAAGTGAAGATTACATATTTTAAGTTCCACACAAGAAGGAATTTCACTCTAGTGCAGGGATGATGGATTGACAGTGTTTGGGATAGTTAATAAGTCTGAGCTACCACAAGATTAGATATCTGATTTTAAACAAAATGATTCTCAGTATTTGTACTGAGCTGCCATTCTAATAGCTTGTAAATTTTGTGAATGTGTTCAATGGATAAATAACCATGTAAAAATCCTATGCATGCTCCTATTTCCCTACTCCTTTAATCAATGATCATGAATACCAGTGACTTTTCCTTTGGCTTGGCCTTCAATTTTATGAGTATATGGGAATGTTGAAAGCATTAAGAATTAAAAGAATTAGGGGGTGCCTGGGTGGCTCAATCAATAAGCATCTACCTTTGGCTCAGGTCATGATCCCAGGGTCTTGGGATAGAGCCTCACATTGGGCTCCCTGCTCAGAGGGAAGCCTGCTTCTCCCTCTTCCATTTCTCCTGCTTGTGTTCCCTCTCTCACCGTCTCTTTCTGTCAAATAAATAAATAAAATCTTTAAAAAAAGAATTAGAAGAATTAGGGTGAAATATGCCTTCTAGTTGGATACCTAGAGAGTATTGCCTTGGTTATATTTTTTTTCTGACTGTTTTGTTTTGACTGTGTAAAAACCACCATCATCCAAATTTCTGTTACATTTCATGAAAGGGCAGAGATTCCTTGTAGCATTCTTCATGCCATTTGTGCATCCAATTGATTGTAGCTGTATCCAGAAGAAAGGGAACACATGTTTTGCTCATTCTACTGCCGGGAAGTAGATTAAATTTGGAAACAAATCTTTGATGAACAATTAAAACAGAAACATGAGATTTGCTAACTTAAAGCCAGGAGGCAAAGATAAGAGACATCAGTCATGGTTCTTGTTAAGGTGACTAGGTCTGAACATTTAGATTTAACATGTAAAGAAAAAAGGTTTATTTCTAAATAATTTTTATTTATCTTTGAAATATTTGATTCCTTCCTATAACAACACTTTAAAATGCTTTTCTTTATCAAAGCCATAATTTATATACATTAAAATCAAGAGACATCTGTTTCAAAAGGTTTTATATCTAAAGCATATATGTACACACACAGACACAGTTTTGAAATGACAGTGGAAAAGAGTTTTATTGAATTAGGTTCTGTGATATAAAGATGAAAATCCATTTTACTTGAAATGCATATAACAGAATAATTTCTGAAAACAAGCCAAAACATTATCTTCCCTACTTGTTTTATTGTTAATTTAAAAAATTTGAGTATCATTCATTTTACTGTAGCTACATCCCAGATATGGTACAAATACCTAAAGCCCCTTTTCAAATTATGCTCAGGCCTTGACTCTCTTACTCTGTTGTTGGAGATTTGGCCTAATTCAACAGAATGCCTTATTTATCTCTATTTGAGGTTGGTTGTTCCTGTCCCCCCGCCCCCCACCAGCCAGAAGAAATCTGCTATGGATCATTGTGCTGTCAGAAATCCATGCCTCTTCAACTTGATGAACACATTGGCAGCATGATTGTCATTGATGTCAGTTGAGGCTAGATTGATGTCCTGGAGATTTCTCAGAGAAATCTGACATATATTAGGCAGATTATTCCCATTTTTAACAGATTTCATCATCACTACTCTGTCAGATATTTAAATACCAACAGGTTATATTGAACGCCAAACCTACCGAGCTGGCAGCATCACATACATTTGTGTTAGAACATTGGGATGAACTTGTAACAATCATCAAACAGATGCAATCAACACTGTGTCATGTGAACACATTTTTGTCCAGACTGTAACATGTCAAAACAGAAACCTATCACTAAAGACCAATGAGAAAACTGTACAAATGCCAGGCTTTAGAAAATTGGGTAAGGTTTTAGGAGCTCCTTTGAAAAAAAAAAAAAAAAGAAGTTATTGAGTATTGTGTACATGCATGCCTGAAATAGCTTCCCCTTCTAAATAAGTCAGTGGTTAGCTTTTCAGTAAATACCTGCTTTTGTTTACTTAATAGCTTACTTAGACATCTTTCATTCCCAATACTCCAGCTATTTTTCAAGGTCAGGTTGGCCTTGAAATTATATAAAAAGATATAACAAAAGATAATTATATTTTTTTTCTGAAATCTGCATTGTAATTTGACTTTTGTGAACTGACCCTGGTATCATGGTATTACTAAAGAGTAGTGCTTTAAAGCTGAAGAACTGAGGGCACTGGAACCTGCTGTAGATAGATAATAGTTCATTAACAGAATGTGCTCTTTATATCTGTTGTAAAATTCCTTATGACTTTATATGACGTTGGGGAATATGACCTTATATGAGAAGAAAAATTTAGGTGAATATCAAAAATATTCAGATAACATAACCCTAAATAACTTACATGTGCCTGAACTGCTTAAAAAAAAAGAGGAACTTATTTTTTGCCCGATTTGTCTACCTGATTGCTTTAATTCTATACCTAATTTATTTTTACTTTCAACAAAGACTTTTGCCTTCTTTTTCCTCTCACCTATCTACTCATTATGTACTTTTACTTTCCTAGTGATTCATACAAAAATATGTATTGAAGATATTTAACTGTAAAAAGCCTGATTTTTATTTGTTTGAATTAGAGTGTTACATATTTTTTTAGAGCTAATTTCTCTTTTAATTTAATTTTTTGGTTGTAAAGAATCTTGTCTAGTTTTGCATAAATGTCACATTTCATGTGTGATGATACTACTTTTACCTATTAAGAATGTTTGAGATGTAATGTTGTATGTTATAATAACTTCAATTTTACTTAAACAAAAAAAGCAGTAAACTAAGCATAAGAAAGCAACTACACTAAAATTTTGTACTTGTTGAATAATAATGAAGCCCTGTCACCAGCTAAAATATGTATCAATGACTATGTTTTCCAAATTAATGTAATGTGTTAGCACAAGAAACAATGAAGCTAAATATGCTAGAAAATGTGGAAAATATATAAGATTGAGAAAACAAACATTTGCTTGGTATACCTGAATCTCTAAGAAAATGAGCATATTCACACATAAATCAACTCAGTAAATATTAATCACAAAAAAATGACACATTATCTCTAGAATAAGTAGAAAATAGATGTCAAATGAATAAGAAAATTTTTATTTGTAATAACTGGAAGTCATACAAAATAAATATAAATTTTACTCAAACTTAATTGTAGATTCATATGCTATAAGGAAAGTGCAGGAAAGTCTCAACAACATTTAAGGAGTATTAACACAGTTGAACTTGGAAGATAACAATAACAATGATAGGTTTATAATCAGTTTCTTAGAAATACTATTTTTTTTGCCAGACAAAATCGTTTCTGGATGTAGACTATGGTAAATGGGGTTTTAAAGTAGACCATTGTTAGATAAAGAATTGGCATTGCATTTCTTCAGGTCAAAGAAACCAAACAGAATTCCTTTGTTTGGTATATAAGAACAAATTACTTTGAAGAATTAAATGTTTTTGTGTATAAAAATAAATTTACCAAATATTTAATAAAATAATTAATTCAAGTTTAAACTGTGTAGTTAATGACCTTAGTGTGGTATTTTAAAGATTTGATATAATATGATGGACAATGGTAAATACAACACAATAAAATCCAGGAATGATGCACCCCCAAAATCAGCACTTAAAGGTAGACCACCATTGACTGAAATCAAAGCTCTCTTTGAACTGTGAGCTATTCTACAACCTTTCTAAATATTTTGAAGAAAATATTTATTTGCAGATAATCTCTAGATTAAATTTAGAACTCTCTAAAACTGTATGGAATGGTAGGATTTCTTCATGACATATAATCTATGGAAATTTAAACTAATGTCTTATATTAAATGTTTCCAGTGTTTTCTGAATTTCATAGTATTTTGTTCAAGAATTTCAAAATCAATATATGAAATATATATTGGAGTGAGTAGCTGATTTATTTTAATTTTTACCCATTGTCAAATAAGACCATAAAATTTCAGATATGGAGGAAACCTTAGTGGATATTTCAACAAATGATTTTAGAGACAAGAAAATTGAGGGCCGGAGAAGTTAACTAACATTTGATTTAGTTGGTCACATGCTTAGCAGAATATATGTTGCTCATAGTGACTCTCTTCCTTTTTATTACACATACATATCATTTACATATGACAAAAAGGTCTCTTGGATAAGCACTACTAAAAAATTTTGACCATTGGACCATTGGAACAAGTTTGCTGCATTGTCTATTGCACCTAGTGGCTATGCCTGTTGGCACTTTCTCACATAATGCACAGAAGACGGAGAATAGCTTTCACTTCCTGCTCCAGGGCATACCCTTTTGCCAATAGTATTGTCTAGCATGGCTATTCTGTGTTGCTTACCAAGTAAGTTTGAGATTTGCAGAAATATAGACTTAAGGAATGAAGACTATAGGGGGAAACTTCTAGGCAATTAGGACTTCATAATTGATAGCTAATAAGTAAGGATAAAAATGATATAATGTATACAAATAGGAACTAAAAAGAAATTACCTTGGAAACATCAAGGAAATAAAAACAAACACAATTTATTTAGCTGGATATCAACCATCTAGTTCAGAGGCATTGTGGAAAGTGCTGATGTCACTAGATGAGAAGGTAATAGATATCAGGCCATCATTTTAAATATCAGCTATTTAAGTCAAAATTTGTATAACCGGAGTTTAGAACAGGGGTTTCTCTTAAGGTATTTAGAACTAAGTAGGCCTGGATTCAGATCCCTTTTCTACTTTCATTATTTGTGAAACCTCAGACAATACATTTTATGAATCTTAGGATCTAAAAAAGAATTATTCTAAAACCATGAAGTATTTCAAATACAAAAGTAAAGAGTACAGCAAACAAATATGTTCTCTCCATTCATGTTTGAAAAATATTAAATATTTTTGGATACTTGATTCAGATTTATTTGTGATAAATAAAGTTTTATACCTTCCCAATCTCTTTCATGTCCCATCATCCACAGATATACCTACTGCCTTAGAGAAGGTATGTTTACTTCCCATTTATGCATTTATACAATTTTCTTGTAAAAGAAATAACACTAAAAATTTACCATCTTAACTATTTTATTATTTCTTTAAAAAATTAAAGGATTTATTTATTTATTTTAGAGAATTCTAAGGGGCAGTGGGAGAGGGAGAGAGAGTCTTAAACAGACTCTGGATGAGCTCAAAGCCTGACATGGGACTCAGTCTCAAAACACTGAGATCACTACTTGAGCCCAAACCAAGAGTTGGATGCTTAACTGACTGTGCCACCCAGGTGCTCCTACTATTTTTTTTTTAAATTTTGAATTCCAGAATAGCTAATATACATATTATGCATATAGTATATTAGCTTTAGGTGTGCAATATAGTGATTTAATAATTCCATACATCACGCAGTGCTCATCACAACAAGTGTCCTCCTTAATCCCATCACCAGTTTCACCCATTCCCCTACCCACCTCCTCTGTGGTAACCACCAGTTTATTTTCTGTAGTTCAGAGTCTGTTTCTGGTTTGTCTCTATTCCTTTTCTCATTTTCTTTTTGTTTCTTAGATGTCACATATGAGTGAAATCATATGATATTTGTCTTTCTCTGACTGACATATTTCACATAGCATTATACTCTCTAGCTCCATCCATGTCATTCCAAATGGTAAGATTTCATTCTTTTTTTATGATTTAACTATGTTCCATTTTTACATATGTAATAGCATGGACAATGGTAAATAAAACATAGCATGAGAAACAATATATAAATATATTCATATATGTATATATGAATATATACATATATTCAGTATATATCTTCTGATTTGTTACATATATATCTTTATTATATATGATATATATGATATATAATTTTTGTATATATATGATCTAGAATTGTTATATATACATATATAATTGTTATACATATAAAAAGATATATATATGTGTATATATATACACATATATATATATGTATCTTCTTTATCCATCATCTTATTTATCTATCATCTATTGATTGATACTTGGGGTGCTTCACTTATGTGACTATTGTGCATAATGCTTGTTTAAACATAAGGTTGCATGTATCCCTTTGAATTAGTGTTTTTGTAATTTTGGGGTAAATAATACTGTGATTACTGGATAATAGGGCAGTTCTATTTTTAAATTTTGAGGAAACTCCATACTGTTTTCCACAGTGGCAACACCAGTTTTCATTCCCACAAATAGTGCAAGAGGTTTTCTTTTTCTTCACATCCTCACCAACATTTATTGTTTCTTATGTATTTGATTCCAGCCATTCTGACAAGTATAAAAGATACCTTATTGTAGTTTTGATTTTCATTTTTCTGATGATGAGTGGTGTTGACAATGTTTTCATGTGTTGGCCCTCTGGGTGTTTTCTTTGGAGAAATGTCCCGTTATGTCTTCTGCTCATTTTAAATTTATTATTTGTTTTTTGGGAGTTGAGTTGTATAAGTTCTTTATATATGTTGTATATTAACCTTTTATTGGTTATGTCATTTACAAATATGTTTTCCTAACCAGTAGGCTGATTTTTAGTTTTGTTGATTGTTTCCTTTACTGTGAAGAAGCTTTTATTTTAGTGAAATTCCAATTGTTCATTTTTGCTTTTATTTCCAGTGTATCAGGAGACATATCTAGGAAAATGTTGTGATGACTAATGTCAAAGAAATTACTATCTAGCTATCTTCTAGGATTTTTATGGTTTCAGATCTCACATTTAGTTCTTTAATACACTTTTAATTTACTTTTGAGTATGGTGAAAGAAAGTGGTCCAGTTTTGTTCTTTTGCATGTAGCTGTCCATTTTTCCCAATATCATTTGTAGAAGAGACTGTTCTTTTCTTACTGGGTATTCTTTCCTGCATTTTCTAGATGATTTATCATATAAGTTTGGGTTTGTTTCTGGATTTTCTATTCTATTTGATTATTCTATGTGTCTATTTTTTGTGCCAGTCCCATACTGTTTTGATTACTATAGCTCTGTAGTACAACTTGAAGTCTGGAATTGTGATACCTCCAGTTTTGGTTTTCCTTTTAAAATTGCATTGGCAACTTGGGATCTCTTTGGGTTCCACATAAATTTTAGGATTCTTTGTTCCAATTCAGTGAAAAATGCTGTTCATATTTTGATAAAGATTGCTCTAAATCTGTAGATCACTTTGGGTATTACAGACGTTTTAACAATATCTGTTTTTCCAATCCATGAGCACGGAATGTCTTTCTATTACTTTGTGTCATGTTCAGTTTCTTTAAACACTGTTATAGTTTTCAGAATACACGTCTTTCATCTCTTTGGTTCAGTTTATTCATAAGTATTTTATTCTTTTTATTGCAATTTCAAATGGAACTGGCAAAGAAGAAGTCAAACTCTCTCTCTTTGCAAATGACATGATACTTTATATGAAAAACCCAAGAGACTCCACCCCCAAACTACTAGAATTCATAGAGCTATTCAGTAATGCACAGAATGAAAAATCAATGTACAGAAATCAGTTGCTTTCTTATGTGCTAACAATGAAAATACAGAAAGGGAGGTTAGAGAATTGATTCCATTTGCTATAGCACCAAGAACCATAAGATACCTGGGAATAAACCTAACCAAAGAGGTAAAGGATCTGTACTTGAGGAACTACAGAACATTCATGAAAGGAATTGAAGAAGACACCAAAAGATAGAAGACCATTCCATGCTCTTGGATCAGAAGAATAAACATTGTTAAAATGTCTGTAGTGCCTAGAGTCATCTATACTTTCGATGCCATCCTGATCAACATTCCACTGGCATTTTTCAAAGTGGTGGAACAAACAATCCTAAAATTTGTATGGAACCAGAAAAGACCCCAAGTTGCTAAGGAAATGTTGAAAAAGAAAAACAAAACTGGGACATCACGTTGCCTGATTTCAAGCTTTACTACAAAGCTGTGATCAGCAAGACAACATGGCACTGACACAGAAACAGACACATAGACCAGTGAACACATAGACACATAAACCAGGGAACATAGTAGAGAGCCCAGATATGGACCCTCAACATTATGGTCAAATAATCTTCAACAAAGTAGGAAAAAATATACAGTGGAAAAAAGTGACTATCTTCAATAAATGGTGTTGGGGAAATTGGACAGCTATGTATAGAAGAATGAAACTCAACCATTCTCTTATAGCATACACCAAGATAAACCCGAAATGGATAAAAGACCTCAACGTGAGGCAGGAATCTATAAATGGAATAGTTTCCTTAATTTCTATTTCTGCTTGTTCATTATTTGTGTATAGAAATGCAATGGATTTCTGCACATTTTTTTAATCTTGTGAGTGTGTTGAATTTGTGTATCAGTACTAGCAGGGTTTTTTTTGTTTGTTTGTTTGTTTGTTTGTTTGTTTTTTGCTGAAGTCTTTTTAGGGTTTTCCATATAGAGTATCTTGTCATCTGCAAATAGTGAATGTTTTACTTCTTTACCAATCTGGATGCCTTTTATTGATTTTTTTTGCCATGGCTAGGACTTCCACTACTATGTTGAATAAAAGTGCTGAGAGTGGACATCCCTGCCTTATTCCTGATTTTAGGGGAAAAGCTGACAGGTTTTCCCCATTGAGTATGATGTTTGCTGTGGGTTTTTCCTATATGGCCTATATTATGTTGTGATATCATGAATGGATGTTATACTTTTTCAAATGATTTTTTATGTCTATCAAAATACTTGTGTGGCTGGGGCGCCTGAGTGGCTCAGTGGGTTAAAGCCTCTGCCTTCAGCTCAGGTCATGTACTCAGGGTCCTGGGATAGAGCCCCACATCAGGCTCTCTGCTCAGCGGGGAGCCTGCTTCCCCCTCTGTCTCTGCCTGCCTCTCTGCCTACTTGTGATCTCTGTCAAATAAATAAATAAAACCTTAAAAAAAATACTTGTGTGGTTTTTATCCTTTCTCTTACTGATGCAATATGTCACATTGATTGATTTGTGACTATTCCACTACCCTTACATACTGGGAATTTAAAGCCTACTTGAATGTGGTGAATGATTTTTTAAAATAAATTGTTGGATTCCGTTTGCCAGTTTTTTTTTTTTATTTTATTTAGGATTTTTGCATCTACATTCATGAAAGATGTTGGTCTGTAGCCCCCCCCCCCCTTTTTGGTGTCTTTATCAAGTTTTAATATTAAGATAATGCTGGCCTTGTAGAATGAGTTTGGAAATTTTCCTTCCATTTTTATTTTTTTGAATAGTTTGAGAAAAATATGTATTAACTATTTTTAAAATGTTTAGTAGAATTCACCTATGAAGCCATCTAGTCTTGGGCTTTTCTTCATTGAGAGTTTTTTGAGTACTGATTCAAACTCCTTGCTGGTAATTGGTTTATTCAAATTTTCTATTTCTTCCTTCTTTAATTTGGTAGATATTTGATGAGATATTTTATATCATTTTATTTTGTAATTTCCTTGACTGATTTTTTAATAGAAGTATTTATTTTTACTGTTTTTGTGCTTTCTACATTCATACTGTCACATTGGTCTCTTCTTTTCACTCAGAGCCCCCTTTCATATTTCTTGCAGGACTAGCTTAGTGGTCATGATTTCCTTTAGTTTTTGTTTGTCTGGGAACCTCTTTATCTATTATGAATGATAGCCTTGCTGGATAGAAAAATATTGGCTGCAGGTTTTTCCCATTCGGCATGTTGAATATATCATGACACTCCCTTCTGTTTTGCTAAGTTTTTGTTGAAAAAAAAATCTGCTAATAGCTTTATGGGCACACCCCTTTATGTGCTATTTTCTTTTGTCTTGCTGCTTTTTAAAGTTTTCCTTTATCACTACCCTTTGCTATTTATTTAATTTTTTAGATTTAAGATTTTGTTTATTTTTATTTTAGAGAGAGAGCATGAGTAGGGAGAGGGAAGGAGACAGAGGGAGATAAAGGCAGAGAATCTCAAGCAGACTCTGTGCTGAGCACAGAGCCTAATGCAGGGCTTGATCTCATGACCCTGAGATCATGACCTTAGCCAAAACCAAGAGTCAGATGCTTAACTGACTGAGCCACCTACATGCCCCTATTTTGGCACTTACATTACATGCCTTGGTGTGGATCTGCTTTTACTGATTTTGATGGGAGTTCTCTGTGCCTCCTGGATCTAGATGTCTTTTTCCTTCCCCACATTATGAAAAAATTCAGCTATTATTTCTTCAAATACACTTTCTGCCTCTTTTTTTCTCTTTCTTCTTTATAATGCAAATGTGAATAGGAGTGATGAAGTCACTGAGTCCATAAATCTATTCTCATTTTGCATTGTTCTTTTTTCTTGCTTTTGTTCATCTCGATTATTTCCATTACTTTGTCTTCTGGGTCATTAATACATTCCTCTGCTTCTTCCAGCCTGCTATTCATTCCACCAAACATGTTTCTCATTTCATTTATCGAATTTATCTCTGCTAGGTTATTTCCTCCTTCTGTGTTAACGGTCTCAGTGATGCCTGCCACTTCTCAAGTGCCTTGAATATCTCTATGATCATTACGTTAAATTCTCTATCAGGCATGTTACTTACATTTATTGTGCATAGATTTCTGGTTGTGGTCTTGTCCTGTTTTAGCATTTGGGACAAATTCCTCTGTCTTCTCATTTTGTCTCTGTGCCCTTTTCTGTGTGTTAGGAAAGTTAGCTAAATTTCCTGTTTTTGAGGGTAATGACCTTATGAAGAAGAGGTTCTTTGGTGCCCTGCTGTGTAGTGTCCCCTGTTCACTAGGGCCTGACACTTCAGAGAGTGTCTTAAATGTTTCTTATATGCACTTTGCTATTGTGTCCTGATAGCCTTGATTTTCAGGCCAGTCATCCACAGAGGCTCTCTTTGCCTGTTGTGGGCAGTGTTTGGTTCTTGTGATGAATGTAAAAAGTTTTAACTGGGTGTGCTCTGGTCAACTTGTGAAGTGAGAGCCTTCACCACACCTTTTGGAACAGAAACCCCACAAAACTCCTGGGTTAGGAGACAAAGTTCTTGTGGATTTTAGGCTGGTCTGCCTGAGGTGTCCTGGCTCACTGGGACTGAAGCTGGTGTCACTGGGAAGGACAGTCCCCCACCATGTGCATGGGGAAGGGGGAAGGGCTTGGTGTAAGCAAGTTAAGTATCAAGTATGGGTGGCCATGTGTTTATGTTTAGAGACAAAGGAAATGGTGCCTGACAGTTCCTTTCTTCCTGGAGGAGTCTACTCTGTTAATGCTGCCTCTCTGGAACCAACTCAGAGATGAGCAAATAATCTCCCCATTATTTGTTTTATGCACTCTTCAGATCACTGTTTCCATGTTGTATGTCCATGGACTGTTTGTCTTCTCTCTAATAGCAGCTCCACTACCCTCTGGACTCTCTTTGAGCCAAGCCCATTGATCTTTAAAACTCCAGGCTTTAAGCCTTGCTAGTTGTAAGAACTCACAAAATTTAGCCCTTTTCCATTTCAAAGTCAATTGCTATGGGGATTCCTCCTCCCAGTTGGGCTCTCATGTTTCCTAGTCTGTCTCTTGCCCTTCTGCAGGACCATGGACCTCTCACCACAGTGGTGGCCACGATCCATTTCTCTCCCAATCTGAGTCTCTGCACTTTATACTTTCTTTGATGTGACTGCTTCTTTGCCATTAGTTGTGGAGTTTGTTCAGCTGGTCTTCAAGTCAATTTCTGGGGTATTGAGGGTGATTTGATAGTCATCTTTTTTTAAGATTTTTTTATATTTTTTCATTTGACAGAGATCACAAGTAGGCAGAGAGGTAGGCAGAGGGGGAGGGGGAAGCAGACTCCTCGCTGAGCAGAGAGCCCAATGTGGGGCTCAATCCCAGGACCCTGAGATCATGACCTGAGCGGAAGGCAGAGGCTTAACCCACTGAGCTACCCAGGCACCCCATGATAGTCATCCTGTTGTATCTGTGGATATAAGCAAGCCTAGGGTCCTCCTACTCTGCTTCCATCTTCTCAATCCTCTCATATTAACCATTTTAAGGTGTACCATTCAGTAGTATCAAGTATTTTTGCATTGTTATAAAAGAGATCTCTGGAATATTTCATCTTGCAAATCTGAAACTCTATCTCCATTAAACAACTGTCCATTTCCCTTTCTTCCCCAGCTACTAGTAAACACCATTGTACTTTCTATTTCTAGGAATTTGACTACTTTAAATACTTCATATAAGTGGAATCAGAGTTTTTTGTGTTTCTTGATGTTTGTTTGTTTGTTTGTTTTGGTGGCTGGTTTATTTTACCAAGCATAATGTCCTCAAGATTCAGCATGTAATCATGTGATGGGATTTTTTTCCTCCCTTTTTAAGGTTTAATAATATTTTATTTCATGTATATATCACATTTCATTTTTTCATTTGTTCACAAATATTTTTGTTGCTTTCACCTTTTGGCTATTCTGAATAGTGTTGCTATGAATATGAGTTTGCAAATATCTCTTTAAGAAACTTCTTTCAATTTTTGGACATATACCCCAAAGTGGGATTGCTACATTATATGGTAGTTCTATTTTTAATTTTTTGAGGAATCTCTATACTGGTCTCCATAGCGGTTGCACCATTTTAAAATCCTTCCAACAATGCACGTTACCTCATAAACACTTGTATTTTCCTATTTTTTTATACTGTCCACCACTGGACAGTATGTCATGAGGTGTATCTCATTGTGGTTTTGATTTTCATTTCTCTGATGATTATGATTTTGAACACCTTTTGATATGCCTATTGGCTATTTGTACTATTTGTATCTTCTTTGGAAAAATATCTGTTCAAGTCTTGCCCATTATTTAAATCAGGTTATTTGATTTTTGTTGTTGTTGTTGTTTTGTGGGGATTCTTTATATATTATAGTTATTAACTTTTTATCAGATTTGTATTTTACAAATATTTTCCCCATTTATATGTGTTGCTTTTTCATTCTACTGATTGTGGTCTTTGGTGCACAAAAGTTTTTAAGTTTGCCATAGTTCCATTTGTCTATTTTTGCTTTTATTGCCTGTATCTTTGGTGTCACAACCAAGAAATTATTGCCAAGTGAAATGTCATGAAGCTTTCCCCCTATATTTCTTCTAGGAGTTTCAGAATTAAAGGTCTAATACTTAGATCTTTAATCCATTCTGAGTTAATTTTTTCATATCATGTACAATATGGGTCCAACTTCATGCTTTTGTATGTGGAAATCCATTTTCTCCAACATCATTTGTTGAAGAGACCATCCTTTCTCCGTTGAGTGGTCTTGACATTTTTATGGTAATCATTTGATCATGAAAGCTAAAGATTATTTCTGAGCTCTTCATCCTATTTCATTGATCTATTTATCTATACCACACTATTTTGATTACTATATATTAAAATATATTGAAGTCAGAATGTTAGACTTCCAAAATTTGTTACTCTTTTCTAAATTATTTTTGCAATTTGGAGTCCCTTGAGATTACATATTGATTTGGGTATTTAAAGAAAATTCTATAAAAATTGCCATTGGATGTTGCATTGAATCTGTAGATAGTTTTGGGTAGTAGGGACACTTAATTTTTCCGATTCATAGACTCAACTATCTTTTTAAATTCTTTTCATCAGGGTTTTATAGTTTTCATTATACAAGCTTCCTTTTCTGTTTATTAATAAGTATATTCTTCTCTTCGATGCTATTGTGAATGGGATTGTTTTCCTAATTTCCTTTTTGGGTAGTTCATTGATGTGTAAAATCATAACTGATTTTCTTGTGTTGATTTTATATCCTGCAGCTTTGCTTAATTTGTTTATTAGTTCTTTTTTTTGTTTGTTTGTTTGTTTGTTTTGTGGAGTCTTTAGGATTTCCTACATATAAAATCATGTCATCTGCAAACAGAGATAATTTTACTTTTTCCTTTCAGTTTTGGATCATTTTATTTCTTTTCTTCCTTAATTGGTCTGGCTAGGACCACCAGTACTTTGTTCCATAGAAGAGGCCAAGTGGACATCCTTGCCTCATTCCAGATCTTAGAAAAAAGGCTTTTAGTTTTTCACTCTTTTTTTTTAAAGATTTTATTTATGTATTTGACAGACAGAGATCACAAGTAGGCAGAGAGGCAGGCAGAGAGAGAGGGGGAAGCAGGCTCCCTGCTGAGCAGAGAGCTCAATGTGGGGCTCGATCCCAGGACCCTGGGATCATGACCTGAGCCGAAGGCAGAGGCTTTAACCCACTGAGCCACCCAGGCGCCCCTAGTTTTTCACTCTTAAGTATGATGCTAGCTGCGGACTTGTCATATGTTCTTTATTGTGTTGAGATAAGTTCCCATCTACTTAATTTATTGAGTTTTATAATCATGAACAGATAATGAATTTTATCGAATGCTATATCTGCATTATTACAATGATCATAAGATTTTTATTCCCCATTCTATTAATGTGGTGAATCAAACTGATTGATGTGCATATTTTAAAACATCCTTGAGTTCCAGGAATAAATCCCATTTTTAATGGTATATGACTCTTTTAATGTGGTGTTCAATTCAGTTTACTAGTATTTTATTGAAGATTTTTACATTCATTTTCATCAGGGATATTGGCCTTAGTTTTCAATTCTTGTTGTGTTCTTGCCTCACTTTAATATCAGGGTGATGTTGGCTTCTAAATGAGCTTGGAAGTATTTCCTCTTCTACTTTTTGGAGTTAAGAAGGATTGACTTTAATTTATATTTGAACATTCGGTAGAATTCATACATGAAGTCACCTGGTCCTGGGCTTTTCTTTTTTGGGAGATTTGTGACTTTTCCCTTTCAGCACTCTGACTATATTGTGCCACTCCATTCTAGACTGAAACGTTTCTGCTTATAAATCCTCTGACACCCACCCTTACGGGGTTTCCCTTGCTTGTAACTTTTTTTTTTTAAGATTATTCTTTCTTTCAAGAAAGACAGATAAGGAGGGGGAGAAAGAGAGAGAGAGAGAATGCACACACAGGTTGGAGGATGGACAGAGGGAGAGGAGAGGGAGAAACAGATTCCCTGCTGAGCATGGAGCCAGACTCAGGGCTCAATTCCAGAGCCTGAGATCATGACCTGAGCCAAAGTCAGATGCTTTACCAACTGAGCCACACAGGCACCCCAGTAACTTTCTTCTTTTCTTTCACTGCTTATTTCTTTTATCATTGCTTTTTGCCATTTTAATTACTATGTGTCTTGGTGTAGACTTCCTTGGGTTGAATTTTGGGGGGAACTTCTGTGCCCCCTGGATCCTTCCCCAGATTATGGAAGTTTTTAGCTATTATTTCTTCAAATAAACTTTCTGCCTCCTTATCTTTCTCTTCTTCTGAAATCCTATAATGTGGATGTTATAACGCTTGATGGAGTCACTGAGGTCCCTAAGACTATTCTTATTTTGCATAATGTTTTTCCCGCTCCTTTTCTTGCTTAGTTACTTTTCATTACTCTGTCTTCCAGGTTCCTAATCCATTCCTCTGCTTCATCTAGCCTGCCATTTATTCTATCAAGTGTATTTTTATTTCATTTATTATGTTCTCAATTTCTGACTTTTTTTTTTTTTTAGTCTCTGTGCTAAGATTCTCACTGATGTCCTTCACTTTTTACTCGAGTCCATTGAGTATCTTTATGGTCATTACTTTAAATTCTCTATCAGGCATATTATTTATATCCATTTAACATTGGTCTCTTGTGATTGGTTCCTGTTCTTTCATTTGGGAGATGTTTCTCTATCTCATTTTGCCTGACTTTCTGTTTCTGTTTCTGTGTGTTAGGAAAGACAGCTACTTCTCTTGCTGTTAATGATAATAGCCTTATGAATATGAGATCCTATAGCATCCTGCAGTTCAGTGTCCCTTTTTTTCCAGGGCCTGGCACTTCAGGGAGTGTCTTCTATGTGTATTGCATGTGCTCTGCTGTTGAGTCTGGGCCTCTTTTTCTTTCAGTCCCGTTGTTTGCCGAGGCTTTCTTTGCCTATTGTGGGCAACAATATGTGTGATGGTCTGCTTGCAAAATGAGACCTGCTCCCACTGCTGCTAGAACTGAGGTACTGCAAAATATACAGGTCAGTAGATGCAGTGTTGGTAGGGTTTGTGCCTGTCTTCTGGGGGAGGGGCTTGCAACATCTGGACTCAGGGGAGCATGACTGGGAAAGGTGGATCTGCTGAAGTGCTGTGGGTGGGGGGACAGGACAGTGCAAGCAAGTTACGTAAGTATTGTCAAGCCAGGCTGGTTCCTGAAGGTGACCATTTTTCATGCTGGTTGGGGTGGGGCAAGGAAGGGCGATGGTGCCTGCAGCTCCTTTGTTCCTGGCAGGCTCTTCCTGTGATCTCTATCTCTCTGGGCCATACTCTGAGATGAACAAATCATTCT
Source organism: Mellivora capensis (assembly GCA_004024625.1). Classification (NCBI taxonomy): domain Eukaryota; kingdom Metazoa; phylum Chordata; class Mammalia; order Carnivora; family Mustelidae; genus Mellivora; species Mellivora capensis. The sequence continues at coordinate 18,703 of PISX010025112.1, forward strand.
CCCTCCTGTCTGCCTCCAGTGTTTTTTGAACTGATGGTTCTGCTCTGTATCTGTATGGGCATTTGTTATAATATCTCTTTAAGGTAGGTAAGGTAAACCTTCCTAAGGTCTTCTGGGCTCTTCCAGAGGTGAGCTTGACAATTTTTAAAATTCCAGGTTTTAAGTCCTGTAGGTCTTAAGAACTCACTTTCTTTCAAAGATTTTACTTATTTTTCTATAATTCTACACTTAAAGAAATCTTCGAACATAGTATTAGAATTCCTGTACGTTTTTATTCAGATTCACTGATTACTTAAAATATCTCTCTATATTTACACACATACATGCACACTTTATTATTTACTTATTTATTTAATTTAACTGTTTGAAAGTTGGCATTATTGTGGATACACTGTATGACTTTGTACTTTTGAAATATGGATTTATAGGAAGTTACAAATGCATGCTCTTGTGTCTATGTCTCCCAGTTTCCCCAGTTGTAACATCTTGCATAATTATAACAGAATAATATCAAAACCATGACATTTAAATTAGTATAATCCACAGAACATATTAAGATTTCACCAGTTTTGCAAGCACTCATGTGTGTGTGAGTGTGTGTGTGTGTGTGAATGTGTGTCTGTAGTTCTATACAGGTTTATTACATGTATTGATTCATGTAACCATAAAAATAATGTTTAAAAAATGTAATGCTTGCTTAAATGATCAAAGATTGTTTTTTTAGCACCAAAACTTCTATGCTAATAGTTTGCAAATGGAAGAATGGGAAGAAAGTAGAAATTGATTTCCTTCTTTCAAAAAAATCCTTAAAAAGCAATTTGATTTTTCCCCCGATATATGCATAAAGGATTTGGCATGTAATAAACACCTCAGTACATGTCAGCTATTGATATTATTATAGGTCTTCAGCTACTGGATTTCTTTTCATAACCTATATATTAGGTCTGAAATAAGTGCTGTCTGCCTCTAGCTTCCTCATTTATCTCCTAAGGAGAATTATATGGTCTAGTTAAATTGGATTGTCACAATGTTCCTGTTGTAATTGTTAAGTAACAAACCACCTCAAACTAAGTGATGTAAAACCATAAACATTTTATCTTCATGGTTTCTGTGGATCTGGAATTATTAAAGAACAGCAGGAGAACAGCTTCTCTCTGTTGCATAATATTCAGGACCTATAGTGGGAAAACTGAAACAGTATGGAGGTTCCTCAAAACGTTGAAAATAGAGTTACCCTTTGACCCAGCAATCGCACTACTGGATATTCACCCTACAGATACAAATGTAGTGATCCGAAGGGGCATTCGCACCCGAATATTTATAGCAGCAATGTCCACAATAGCCAAACTATGGAAAGAGCCTAGATGTCCATCAACAGATGAATGGATAAAGAAGATGTGGTGTATATATATACAATGTAATACTATGCAGCCATCAAAAGAAATGAGATCTTGCCATTTGCAATGACATCAATGGAACTAGAGGGTATTATGCTAAATGAAATAAGTCAGTCAGAGAAAGACAATTATCATATGATCTCCCTGATATGAGGAATTTGAAAAGCAAAGTGGGGGATTTTGGGGGGTAGGGAAGGGAAAAATGAAACAAGATGGGATGGGGAAGGAGAAAAACTATAAGAGACTCTTAATCTCACAAAACAAACAGGTTGCTGGGGGAGAAGAGTAGGGAGAGGGTGGTTGGGTTACGGACATTGGGGAGGGTATGTGCTATGGTGAGTGCTGTGAAGTGTGTAAGCCTGATAATTCACAGACCTGTAACCCTGGGGCTAATAATACCTTATATGTTAATAAAATAAAATCTTAAAAAAATAAAGTGGGAAAACTGGCAGGCTTGTTGTGACTTGAGAGTTGGAGACTAGGATCATTTGAAGACTTGCTCACTGACATGTCTTACACAGATGTGGAGGGTCTTGAAGACTAGGACAGTCAACAGGGACACCTTTATGTGGTCTCTCCATGTGCCTTGGTTTCCTCATAGCATGGAAGATTCTGGGTAGTCAGACTTTCCATATGATGCCTCAGGACTCCAGACAGGGGTCTTCCAAGAACAAAGTGGAGGCTGCACTGTTTTTTCTGTACTCACTTCTGAAGTCAAGAAGTATTACAGCTTCTCTTCTGCAACATTCTGTTCATTTTAAGGAAATCAGAAGCCACCTGGATTCAAGAGAAATGTACATAGACCTAACCTCTCAACAGGAACAGAATCAAGTTTATATTGTAAAAAAACATGTGCTTTGGAAATTATTGCTGTAGCCATCTTTGGAAAATATAACTATCACCCCAATTATTTTCCATTTCAAAGAAACTGATCATCTGCTTCAGAACATTTGCCCTTCTCATGTTTACAACTATTTCCTTTTTAACTTTACTGAAAGAACCAGAGAAGCTATTCTCTAAAAACTAACTCTACAGTATTACTTGTAACTATATAAATTCTACAAAAATCTGTCTTTAAATATATGATAACAGGGAGTGACCAAAAGAATTAAAAAAAAGAATTTAAATATATTGTGTGTATTATAGGTGCATTCTTCTAAATAAGAAATATATTTCCATTTGAATAAGAATCTCTGGGATGGGGTTTGTCAATCTGTGATTTAATAGCCTTTCTGGCATCACCTGGGAGCTTCTTAAAAATGCGTACTCTTGGGCCATGCCCTAGGTCTACTGAATCAGAATCTGCATTTTAACTAGATCTCCAGGTGATTAGTATGCACTTTAAAGTTTGGGACGCCCTGGCTTAAGTAATTCTAATGATCTCTCAGGTGTGAAAAACTATTCTTTTAAAAGCAATATTTATCAGAATGTGGTTGACTAGGACCTTTTGCATCAGAATTATTTACAGAAATTCTATATATCGAAGCCCTAAATACTACATTTTATTAAGCTTCTCTCCCTACCCCACCCCCCCCCAAGTGATTCTTAAGTGAATTGCTGAGGTTTGAGAACCACTCCCCTAAAGCAGTGGGACTTACTACATCACTCTAAAGCAGTATTCTCTGTGTGGACATCACACCAGCTGTATTAGTATTACGTGGGAACTTAGAAATGCACATTCTCAGGTGTTATTCTATACCCACTGAATCAGAAATTCTAGGGGTGGGGCAATGAGTTTTAGCAAGCCAGCTTGGTGTTGCTATTGCACACTTAAGTTGGAGAAACTTTTCACTAAAATATAGGCAATGTTCCCAGAAATGACTAACATAAGATTATTAGTTTACCAGGCATGGGTTTGTCATGTTGTTTACACTAAAGGATTTCACTCAGTTTAAAACCTTGTTAATTACTTTAAGTAAAAAATATGAAAAATTATTTTGTATCATGTCAGTGCTTTCATAAGAAAACACAATCATTGTGTTAACATTTCAACAAAGTACTTTCCTTTAAATTTTTAAGTATAATTTTTGCCTTTCCACTTTGGCACATGCACCTTATCAATATTAAATAACATAGAATATTGTGTATAATCCATTTCTATCATACCATTTACCATTACTGATGTAATGTGACAAAGTTAACCCTTTGTTAACCAAAAAGTGACAAAGGTAACCCTTTCAAATCATAGGCAGATGATTAGTAGCCCACCTGTATCTGCTGTCTACCAACTGTTTCATTTTCATGGGCATAACGACATGTCTGACAGCCTGAATAGACCTGATGTTAATGAAAAGGAACACCTGGGCAGAGTGGAGTCTCAGACTCTTGCCCCATCAGTTGAAACAGCTTTGATCTACAACCTGCCAGGAAAAGGTCAAGAAGCTCAAGCAAGCTTTGTAGAGAGAGAGAAAAAAAAATAAAAACAGGATACAGCTTATTCCCCTCTAAGCTGGTCCCATTGGATATGAGAGAATTACTGTAAAAGGCCCAAGAGATGTCTCTGGAGATCAGGTTTAAAAGGAAATGCAACACGTAGAAGAAATTAAATATAGTTTTAAGGAGAGGAAGTACTGCCTCTATGTTCCCACTGCACATGTAGTTATGACATTATTATAATGTTTATGGTGTATACATTTCAAGGTTTTATAGAATTGTTAATGCTCTGCATTAGTAGTGCATAGATAACCAGTTGTGAATTTGTTTTGTGGATGATAGTATTGTACTCAAAATTTTGGCTGACACATATGTCTGGGACAAAATACATTATTTGGAACCTTGATAGAAAACTGTGCAGCAGTGTGATATGGTTTATGATATGGCTGTCAAATCAAAATGAAATTTTGTAAATCTAAATGTGCATGCATCAAATAAAGACTGGAAGGAAATGTAGCCAGATATGAATAATAGTTGTATCTGGGTGGTGACACTGTGCTAATTTAGTCTTTCTACTTTTCATGTTTTCCAAGTTATGTATAATAAAAATGTATGAACAAGTATTACTTTTATATTTTCAAAAGATGATTTAGTTTGGCTTAATGAAAATGGGGAAATGAAATGGTAGACATCTCACTATGGCTAAATTAGGTGTTAAGTGACCAGCAGCAATGGCATTGCCTGGGATGTTAGAAATGCACCCTAAACCTACTGAATCAGAATCTGCAATTTTAAAAGATCCTGAGGTGATGTCTGTGCACAAAAATTTTGGAGAAGCATTGAGGTAGTGTGTTAGTCTCATTAGTCTTAGGAAAGAAAATCATCCATACTAAGTATGTTAAATTACTATAGTATCAGGGATTAAGTTTAGACTCTACTGAAAGTAGATTTTCAAATTGGGCCAGTCTACTTAATTTAAATGTTACCTATGCAACACATAAGTAAAGGAAATTAGAGTATATAACAGATAAAATTTATTAAGGAGGGAAAATGAGGCCAAACACAGGTTATTTCTCACTCAGTTTTCTTTCTCACTAATATCACTTGGGATTGCAGTGTTCTAGTACCTGGAAATAAACTTTGCTAGCAGCCAAAGGTGAAGGTAAACTTATGTATATAGCAGGAATTCCTATGGTGCCCCTCCTTTCTTCAGTTTCAGGGAAACTAGCTATACAAAATCATGTATTTTGGTTATTAAAGGTGGTAGATTTTCTAATGGTCACAACCATTCAAGAATCAATTGTAGTTGCTAATGTACATATTATCAAAGTGTGAAGCACAGCAAATCCTGACTCCTGCTTTCTTCATATGACTTATGCCTCTATTTTTCTTTCTTTTTACTCTTTTATAAGCTGTTAATAAAATGTAATGTTTCATTTGTACTCAAAATGTTTTACTTAGTAAACATTTCAGAATCCTAATGGATCATATATATATATATATATGCTGCTTTGAGTCCAGTTTACAAACAAATTCAATATTTGCGTAGGTTGTTAGAAAAGACAGCATATTACTATTTCTATTTTTTTGGTAGATAGTTACTTTTACCACTTCCTCTCCTCCATCTCTCATTCTGTGTGTGCATATATTAGTGTGTGAGACTAATAAGAGAAACAAGGGAAATATCATGATGTATAGACTAATATAGTATTTCTCCAATTTAAAGTGCATGTGAAGCATCTGGTCATTTTAAAATCCGGGTTCTGTATGTGCTATGGTTAGTGCTGTGAAGTGTGTGAACCTGGCGATTCACAGACATATACCCCTGGGGATAAAAATACTTTATATGTTTATAAAAAATAAAAAAATATTTATAAAAAATAAATAAAATCCAGGTTCTGCACATTTCCTTAACAAAATCAGAGTGGAAAGAACCCAGGAAAAAAATGAAACAAAACAAACGGGCAAAACAGAACAAAAACTTAGTCCAGCTACTTGATCTTGAGTAAGGTACTTCAGTGCTATGATTACTTCAACTCTTGGATTTCATCTTCTGTAAAATTGTGCTAAAAATCGTGAGGATTCTAAAACAATATTTGTAAAGCACACAACACATAGGAAAAACTCAATAAACAATAGTCATTGTATTATTGCCAGTAGATTGATGGTTTGGCATGTATAATAGATTGAAGGAAAAAAGGTGTCAAATGAAACAGCTGACATATGTCATGATGTGAAATCTCAAGCTTGCCTATATCTGGTCCTTTTCATCTCCTTTAACTGCAAGAATTGCCCTCTTGGCCATGAACTGAAAGAGAAGAAAAATGGGTTGTTAATATCATTTCAGCATTCTCATCTTCAATTGAGAGCTGCTTGCCTGAATTGTATCACTATCAGTTTTTGATATCATTTTCATTCTTTTAGTAATAGAAAGATAGATAGCCTAACCTTTTGGACTTTGTAGTCTTCTTATATTCCTGGTTATAGGTTATAACCTCATATAAAATATATATATATATATATATATATATTTTTTTTTTTTTTTTAAATAAGAACTGGAATTCTCTCTCCACCTAAGCTACCTTAAGCTGCCTTGCAGTCCTGGTAACACTCCAGTTCTAACTCAAACTGATCCTGTGAAGGACCTTGGGCTTACCCTAGTCCTAGAGAACCAGATTCTTTTAGACCTTCCAATAAAAATATTAGAATGGATTTTAACAGTTTAGTCAAATATTTCAGTGTCGGTTTGCACATATAGTTCCCTACACAAAATTCGCTGTACATACACAAAATTATTCCCTCATACATCGACTAAGTATGTTATACTAAAATGACATATTCTGCAGACAGGAAAGGTTAGAGAAGGAATTTTGGCCTTGTGTGTTGGTGGTTTGTTTCCTGGGAGTTCCAGTTCCATGGGTATATTTCATAAAGTTCAGGATTAGTTTACAGATACCTTTTACACACTGAGGTGTTTCTAAGTTAAAACTGTACTTTTTCTTCTTTTTTAAAAAAATATTTTATTTATTTATTTAACAGAGAAAGACCTAAGTAGAGAGGGAACACAAGCAGGTGGAGTGGGAGAGGGAGGAGCAGGATTCCCGTTGAGCAGGTAACCTGATGTGGGGCCTGATCCCAGGACCCTGGGATCATGACCTGAGCCAAAGGCAGACCCTTAACGACTGAGCCACCCAGGCGCCCAAAAACTGTACTTTTTTTTTTTCTTAGCCAAAATTGAATGTCTTATTTCTATAATGATGTTTTGGCATCTCATCCTCAGTAGATGGTTCTGAAATCTCATCAGCTGGGTATTCACTAGGTCCAGAATGACTAGTTGGACATATATTTCTTAACTTCCTTTAAACTTATTCCTGTTAAGTTCTGTTAAAACTTCTTACACTGGTCCTACCTTCTGGAAAACTCTATGTCACATTTTTTTATTTTCCATAGTCACACATATAACTCACTCAGTTTCATTTTATTTCTGATTGATTTACTGGCATAATGTTTTCATTCAATGTTGATTATTATAATTTATCCATTTAAAATCATCAAGACTTTATAATCACTACTGTAAATATCATAAATATTATCAATATTAATGTAATTGATATGACCTTATTACTAATTGTGAACACTATTTTAATATACTGTTCTGAATAGTAATGCATCATACTTCACATTGTGAAATATTCAAAGTGCATGGATTTTAATCATATAGTTAATGTAATTACTTTTTCCTAAGAAATATCTCAAGCATGAACATTTTTACTCCAGTATAGATCTTATGGACTATCTTGATTAAATAATGAGTACCTATTATGTCTAAGATACAGAGATAGATACCAAGGATATATACTGATATGAGAGTCTAGACCTTTGAGGAACTTGTAATTTTGTTGGGAAGACAAATCACATTATAAATCACAGAATGTCTTATGGGAAGTTTCCTTTCTTAGTTCGTTAAGGGTGCTTTAATAAAATATCATAGGGAGGGAGGCAAGATGGCGGAGAAGTAGCAGCTGAGACGTCATCAGGTAGCAGGAGATCAGCTAGATAGCTTATCAAACCACTGCGAACACCTACAAATCCAACGGGAGATCGAAGAGAGGAAGAACAGCAATTCTGGAAACAGGAAATCGACCACTTTCTGAAAGGTAGGACTGGCGGAGAAGTGAATCGAAAGCGA